>APKU01000106.1:0-185253 GCA_000472125.2 Hirsutella thompsonii MTCC6686
GGGAGGCAGAGAAAAGCGACCCCCAAGAGAAAGAGGGGGAAAAAAAAAAAGGGGGGAGGGGGTGGGGGGGGGGGGGACTTGGAAAGGGGGGGTGTGGGATGGCAGGCTTCAGAATCAAGCCTGGAGAGTGGACGCCTTGTTCGAAGCTTGTACAAGACGGGACTGGGCTTGGAATTGGGTGCACGATTGGAGTGACGGACTGATTTGACGGGGGTGCATGGATAATTTTTTTGATGGATGGGGGATAGTGGCAGTGGACGACAAGATGGTGGGTGGTGGGGGACAAGGACAGGATGGAAAGGCGGACCCGGACAGCGTGGGGGAGGGAGGGGAAGGGGAGGAGCGAGATGCACGGGGAGATATGAGTTTGAATGACTGATGAGACAGTGGAGCCCTGGGTTCGATTCTCTTTCGGGCAGGGGTACCTGAGCTACGGTGGAGGGTCCAGCGGAAGCTCAGGTATTCGAGTACAGAAACGGACAAAGGTCGAGTAAAGCCAGCCCACCGCCAGCACCTCGAGCATTGGTGGCAGCCACTGCAGTGATGGAACGACAGGGAGCTTTTGGTCACTTCAATCAGGTTCAACTTCCCCCCATGTGCCGTGTCGCAGTCGGGGTGCCTGCCTTAGGCGGCATCTGGTTAGAGGAGAAGCAAAGAGCGCACGAGCGAAGGAAGAGAGGGAGGATAATTCCCCCAGATTCTCTCAACTGTGACCATAGACCACAGGGTTTTTGCGACTGATGACTGACTGAGTTGAAGCTGCAGCCACTCCCTCACCCGCATCGCATCGCGTCCGACGCGCCGAGGCCGACGGGTGAAGCGGGCTTCAGAAGGAAGCACTGCTACCCATGCGTGTGATGTGCCATGACTGTATTTAGGGACTGCGTACGGACGCATGTATACGGTACATCAATCATTGTTCCCTGCTTTGCCTCTAGCCTCTAGGTAACTTAGGTTACTGTAAGGCAGGTAGGTACGGAGCACACCGCACGATGATATGAGTGACCCAAAAATGGAAACGGAAAAAGAAACGGCGAGTCTCGCGATGGCAGGACAAGGTAGGCAGCTTCTGCAGCAAACTGTCGATGTCCTCATCTCTGCCCATCGACTGTTACAGTACTGTGCTGTGCTGTCGGCCAGACCCAGCAATCCCCGACGGGGTTGGGCCGCGTTGTATTGGCATGGTCTAGGCCTCGACCTAGGCATCGCTGCCAGAATGGCATCTATGATTTAGTTCTTGCTCATCGCTGAGACCTGGACGAGGTGACAGGCTCAGAAGAGGCGGGGAGCACGCCGTCCATCTTGCTTCTGCCGACGTGGCCTGGTGCGGTCCCATCAGTATTACCGTACGAAGTACAGTAACTTAGTACACCCTAGGTAGCTGTCCCGAGGCCGACGTCGGAAAAGGCGTTGCCCAATGTACCCAGGCCTATCTTGCGTACTTATCTGACCGTGCGGTGGGATATAGAGGCATCGATTGATGCATCGATACTCCCTACCTACCTACATACAGTAGAGTACGCTGGTATGTCCAAAGTGCACGCTGGTGCCCGAGAGCCAGCACGCGCCGCGGCCTCCATTTCGCCCGAGCACAGAACATGGAAAAGGCGCACTGTAGTACCACGCGCTACAACGAGTGCCACCAACTTGAAGACAGTGGGACCAACAGGCGGCACCGTGCACTGTGCCACACCTAGCCACCTGGTCGGCGCTTCCTCGCACGGAGCGTGCCTCGCATTACCGTCGAGCACCAATAAAGTCGAGCATCGATGCTTCGTCCTCTTCATCAACTTCAATCGCCCTGGACGGTCACACCCAATCGGGGCGCAAGCGCATACGGGCAAAGTCAAAACCTTGGGGCCCATGTACAACTCCGGCTAGGACCAAATCCTATCTGAAGACCGCCGATCCTGTCACTGATCCGACCACGGCAGCCCTCCCCCCCATCTTGAACAAACGCATACGGATGTCGTTTTCGTCGTCGACGATGAGGACGAGCGAAAGTCCAAAGGCACTTTTACCATCCCACATATGCCTGTTCCTTGTGCGTTTCCCCCTTCCTCACCGAGTCTTCCCCTCCTCGTCCTGACTCTTGGTCCCCCTGCTTACCGTGGCTAGTGGACACCCTGTCGTGCCGGACCCGATTCCTTGCTCTTCTTCTCCCTCGCCCCCACCCCCGGATTGCGCTTGGCTCCCGCCAGGGGAGGGGGGCACCTGTCATGATGGGAGCTTGGGCCAAGGGGACAAGACGTGACCCAGCGACAATGTCTCGACCGGCCTCTTGGGCCGAGGAGCGAGCACCTCGGCGTGCGACCACAGGCCCCTGCGGGCGTTGGGAATCCTGATAGGCACGGATGGTTTCATCGGCCCCATGACTTTCGCACCACTTACCTATGCAGCGAGTATACATAGCAGAGTACGGTGCGCCCGGCGCCGGTGGATGCCGGCATCTCTCTTCGCCCGATCTCGCGTGCCTTGGAGGATGGCTTTTCAGGTACGTGCGTCTGCGACACGACAGTGCTATAGACTCAGTGGCTCAGTGCTGGCAAATGTCCAAGGTTCAGCAACTTGGCTACCTTTTCGGTAGCCAATGTGATGTGTCTTCTAGGGGGAGGGTTTGCGACCACGCTGCACCCTCCCAGGGCCCCTCTGCATTGCGTCGCCCTCCCCCCGGTCAAAAATGCCTCGCAGCAGTGATCATCCGAAACGGCAAACTCACGACGTACTTTACCGGGGGCAGCATGCGCCCAGACGGGCTTGTTTTTGTTCCCCGGGACGCAAACTTTCTCCATAAGGCTGAATCCACCTCTTCGGTCAGGTATCGTTTACAGTACTTCGCACACGTCACAGCCGTCGACCATGAAAGACAACTTGTGCCGACTCGCCGGGATCAATGCTGCGGCCTCTGGTTCTCACAAGGTCGCAAATGCGGGGGACAAAGAGGTAGGTCGGGCGACGAGTACGACGGCTCGTTGCGCAAGCGACCAACCGAACCAACAGAGATACCCTCGAACCCGGGTGGCAGAGACATTGGATGTCGGCTGCTTAGATCCGTCTACCGCGTCGCCCGACGCTGCAGTGGATGAGGATGTTTCCGGGTCGTGCATAGGTCAACCTTCACGTGCGAGCCAGCCCTGCAACAGACGGCGAGTAAGCCGGCTGCAAGCCAAGGACCCGACAGAAAGCCACGTCTAGAATTGCGGAAGCTGTGAGAAAAAAACTGCTGCTACTTTCCCATTGCCCCAGATAACTTGCGCCGGTAGGGCGGCACGCAGTCAGATGTCTTGTCTCTCCGTGCAACTCACCGAGCACGGGCGTGGCGAGGTCAATCCAGGAGAAACTGGGCGTCCGTGTCGGGCGGTACAGTACGAATACTCGGGCTGGTACTTCGTAAGCTCGTACGTCCATTCAAACTCCAATCAAATCAGCTGGCACGAGCGAAGCACTTGACATCAAGAATGAAGAACGGGCATTGCGGCAAAAGGGGCTTCATGGACTGCCAGAGTTGAATAAGGCCCAACTCGGAGAGATGCCCAGCCTTTACCCGTCGCAGCTCATGCCGTTGCTTCAATGCTCGCCGCCTACGTACAGCACATAGGCCTATGTTGCGTGAGAAGCTGCGCGATCGCATCTCAACATGGTGAAGGAATGAGAAGCTCGACAGAATCCGACCAAACTATGAGAGCCGGGGGAAACGCTTCAAAACACCCGAACGTCACCTATGTATAGCGAATCTTCCAACTTATACTATATAGCAGCTTCGAGGCCCCCAGATGCGCCAGAGGTGTCTCCTCTCCCCACCCAGTGGCAGCAAGCGGCGCTTCATCCGTCGTGTTGGTGCCGATGGGTCGCAGGCTGATTGACTGAATTGCTGCCTTTTTCTCCTTCAACCCCTCTCGGACCAAGCGATCCGAGGTTTGCCTGGTCCTTGTCGCCTTGGAACCATGCCGGGTGAGCTGTCCTGCCGTGCATAGTGCCTTAGTCTGCTTTGCTTCGCGTCGTAGCGACGCAAGCATGGCGATTGTGTAATGGTTCAAAACTTCAGGCGGCATACCGGACAGCGTTTCTTCCCTGGGACTGCAGAGCACGATAACTGATGACCGAGCCATGCAGCTAATGCACCAGGCCGTGATGGGATGGTTCTGACGGGAGAATCGCTATCTCGTCCTTCTTGGTGCTTCTGCTTCCCCATTTCCATTAGCACCGAATAGTATCCTGCGCTTCGCCCCGAGAGACTGTTCCAGGTTCGCCGCTATTCCGTCTGGCTGCAAGCTCGAAGGGGACACCATGCTCTCCGGGGAATAGGACCGCCCGTGCTTCACAGTACCGGTATGGCCTCGTACCAGGGTGGAACATGAAAGACACGCCATTTTTCTCATGCTCATGAGGTCACCGCTCTGCTGCAGCTGATGATTGTTAATAGCGGCCTAGGTATCGTAGCAGCGGTCGCGGTGGCTGAAACGGCAATCCAACAGGTCGGCTAGGTAGGTGAGGTATGTACCTTGGATAGGCAAGTTACCTAACCAGCCTCGAGGAGGCCGACAGTACTGTCAGTGCCGGTAGCACCTGCTCGGCAACATTTGAGGGCGGGGGGTGCAGTGAGGGGTATCGTCAAAAGGCTCTGCCGCAACACTGTAGCACTCATCGCACGCGACGCAGATCTATCACGTCTCATCCCGGCTGCTCAGAAATCGCATCCTATCGATTTCGCCATGGCGCCCCCCTCTTACCCTCACTCTCGAACTTCTTCGCACGTGCCATTACTCTCTCCTCGCGGGATCGTGCCATCGTGGGTCCGATTGCTCCGCTATACGGCGTCTTTTCTCCCGGCCTTCCCCTTACCCAGCCCACCCGAAGAAATGGCGAGTTTTTGAAAATGAATTATCCGGTTGCCGGCACGAAACACCATATTCAATCAGAGAAGAAGAGCTGAACGCCAGCAGCAGCTCCGACTTCTTAGTAGCTTCCTCAGTGGCGCTTCCCTCGATCGTGCCAACAGCAGGACCCTTGGCTCAATCGGTTGGAAGTTCCGAGCGCCACGGGGGTTCCACCCCGGTATCCGTGCCGCTACTGCTGGCCGGCTTCGCGATAGCCTCTCACACACGTTACTGTATGGGGGAAACGGTCGGGCGAAAAGGAGGGGCACAAGGCTGGCTTCGGATCAGGGCTCGCCTCGATGTTGGCCGTCGAGTGGTGGTCGGTAAAGTCGCCCGGTGAAGATGCCAGCCATGGCCCATGACGGATCCGTCCCCTAGCCAAGCTAGCCCTTCCGTGGTGTGCAAGACAGCTATTCATTCGTACATGCTGTATGCACTTTGGCAAAGACGCATGGCCCCAACGGAGGGCCAGAGTGGGTGGGTGCACCTGGGGCCACAAGGTTGGTGTGCCAGATCCCCCCTCCTTTTCGTGCCACTTGAGTCGGGTCATGCCCGGCATGCTGACCGGCCGTCGACTTTGAGGAAAGCAGCAAGATGCCTACCGGTCGGCGCGGATTGGCGATCATTGGGCCCGCCAAAAGCAGGGGATGTCGAAGTTGGACAGTTCACATGACAGCATCGACCGGGGGGAGGGTCCAACGGCACGAGTGCCTGGAAACGTCCCAACGAAAATAGGACGTTTCGTCCATCCCTTTCCGCCCATGAGTCAGGACGACTTTCTCGCCCAGTTCATCATCCTTCTTTCTGGGTCTCGGCACTCGCCTTTACTGCCTCTTCCTGTCGCAGTCGGGGTATCAAGGGTTTGCTAGATGCATCTGACCTTGCTATTGGTCGATCGACCCATACAAGCCACGCACTGGAGGGACGAAAGGGGGGTCCAAGGTTCGACAATGGCGGCGCCCATCCCTGCCAGTATCCCTCTCCACGTTTCCACGACACTGGTGTAAATGGGAAGATGGAAGGATACAGTGCTTGCATTACGAAAAGGGGATTCACGTTGAGAGTCGAACACAATCGCACCAACGCGAGCCAGTTGGAAATATGACCCGTAGCTACGGGTATTCCTGGACGTACGCCTGTTGTTGTCCGAGTCTCGCGCATGACCAGCCCCATGCCACATGGATTGATACTGGACGACGAGGCGGGAAACTGCATGGCATGAAAAGGATGATGGAACTACGTGGGCTGACCAAGCCTGTCGTCCTCTGCATGTGCATTTGTGCCGCGAACTGTGGCATTGCTTGGAGCCCATCACGAAAAGGCGTTGACGTGTCTCTGCGTTGATCGGCAGGTTCGCAGTGCAGCTACCGAGCCGACAAGGTCTCTGCTGCAGGACAAAACGTGTACGAGGTAGGCTACGACAAGAGCGAACTCCCTCATGCATCATCAACCCAGGAGCCACCACGCTGCGCATCGCCGGCGTGCCGTAGAGCTCATGTTACACATGTCCTGGAAGAGGCCTAAGGGGCCATGTCTGCGTGTTGTCCGGGTAAGTGGAGCGCTCCGGAGAGATTAACTCATGTATTGCTTGAGCTTGTTACACAGACTGGCCCTATGTTTCTCGAGAACCCTCGACAGGCCTGCCAAAGCTCCCCTCGCGTCAACGCAAAAGCAAACGCAAAAAAAAGGGTCGTCGACCGGTCCTGCGGAACGGAACCAACTGCCAGTCTGCCCTGCCTTACCTGCTTGCCTGCTCTGCTCTGCTCTGCAGCTAACTTACTGTATGGTAGCCAAGTTGGGTCCCAAATCACCTGTCGTGCGAAGAAACGTTCCGGACCCCATGCAGATCTCCCCGGACCCGTCACCCCATACAGTGCAGGCAGAGCTTTTTCTCAGGGAGCCAAGATTAGAGTGAGAGGGAGAGACGGAAAGCCAGCTACACGAAGGGTTCAGACTTGAGAGGTAGGGAGAGCATCGTCTTCCGCGCTCAGAACTGTTGACTTGTTAGCACATGTCGATGCCCTTTCTTTCCCGCTGCCTGCGAGGGCGAGTGGTGCCTTCTCATGCTTACATCTGCGAAATTGGAGTCTCTCGGCCGCGATGGATATGCAAGAATACCCCACGTATTCACAATCCAATCACGATGGCCGTCGCACGCACACACGCCCCCCCGGTCTGTCCCCATGTTGGTCGCCGTGATGCGGCTAACGCACCGCTGCATCCGTAGCGAAAGCTTGGCATGAGGGCGAGGACTGCCGTTGTCTACTGCAACGTACGAAGCACTACAGTGGGACGAGGACCTCGGGCTGCGTGGCTAAGCTGCGTGGCTAAGCTGCGTGGCTAATGTTGCAAAGCATTCGAGTTGACAGGCAATCCAGTCGCTTCCCGATGTCCCTCACGCTCTTTTTCGATATCGCAACATCTCGCTGCAGAACAAATGTGCGGTACAGTCTGGTACGGTATGTTAGTACCGAGAACGTGGCGGGTCATCTGGGCACGCCTTCGCGGTTTTCTCCAGGCCCCTTGGCATCTGGGATTTCCCGCGGTCCACACCAGAGTTCCTTAGGAGTGGTCCCGCCAACTCCGCCCGCTGATGGGGGTTCAGTCCCGGCAGGGTTCAGCATCCTAGTGGGCACCGACATGGAGGTAGGGCACAATGGCACATGTCAAATCGGAATTGCGGCTCACTCCCACGATGCTCTGGGGATGGTGGCTCGAACCTCGACCACGTTGGAGTCGCTTCGTTGCCGGTATCAATCAGTCTCGAGCATCAACAACTGCGATGGGCTATGCTTTCCGGGGCCCTGGCGCGGACGAACCAGGTTTTCTGTCATCTGTACGAATACTGTACATGGACCAGGGCCCCGTCCACGGAGCATGGGCTCGTCTGCTGTGCCACGCGGGGACCTTGCGAGGCGTGCACGACTGGTCGAGTGATGACGTTACTCTTATGTATGATGCTGCGGCCTCGAAGGATCAGTTGTGACATGTTGCGACGTGTTGCAGCGGCGCGTGTGGGCGGCCTTGTCCTTCAGCCTTGCTGTCCCATCCGTCTTGGCACGTAACCATGGCCTGTCCCAAGTTTTCAACAGTCGAGTGGTGAGTGACGGTCTGGACAGAAAGTCTTTCATATTGAGCCTGACGATGTTTGAGCAGTCGATCTTGAACCCCTTGGATATGGACTCAAAGTATTTTACTCACAGAAACACAGTCATCGCAGAGAAGAGATACGGCAAGGCGACATAGAGGAGTGCTCGCTCGCACTTTGTACACGTCGTCGTCGTCGTCGTCGTCAGCCTCAAGCCATGAACATGATCCCGGTGAGCGCCCCGCGTCGACCTTGCAGGTGGCTTTTTCTCGTGGCTTGAACCGGGAGCAAACCATTAAGTCCGACTCTGTCGGCCGACCTGCACATCGAATCCCGGAAAGATAGGCGAAGCGGCCTTGGGAGACAAACAGGGGGGTTCCTTGATACCGGGGGAAACCCCCCCTCCCCGCGTTCGCATGCCCCATTGTCGGAGGAGACGATATCATCTCATTGTCCCTCTGAGCAAATGACCACGGGAAGGGGTTTCGCTCTTCAAGTGCATCCGGCTTTCGGGTCTTTGCAGCTCTAGCCTGCTTGAGTGAAACCTTTAAATACGTACGAAGTAAGAATACAGTAAGTTACTTTACTTTACTGCCTGCCAATGCGGCCTCCCAAACTTGAAGGCGCATGCACAGACTAGGAACACACGTTACTGGGCGGATCTTGAACGACGAGACGAGAACAGAGGCTGGGGCGAGAACGGTGTGGCTTGCTCTCTCTCGCACCTCATCGACGGCATATTCAATAATAACGGGCTAAATTACGTTCTGCACATCGTGTTGAAAGTGTTCCGGGACCCGCAGCCCCCGGGGGGGGGGGGGGGGGCGTCGATCGGAACACTCACGAGGATGTGATTTCGAGACTATGCGACGCCTTGAGAAAAATCAATTTATGAAAAAGACATGACAAAGGATGGTCCATACCGTACATACAGTATTTTATTGTATTTGCCGCGTATCGATGTCACGGTATTAATCCAGCGCGCGCTTGCACCACAGCCGCACCCGCAGAACCCAATTGATTGGTTCAAGTCTCCGATCATTTCAACTACCTACGAATTCCCTCATCGCTTCAAAGTACAAAATTTCTTTTGTGCAACGTCATCCTCCAAGCCAACCCATCGAACCCCCTCTTAATCTCGTTTTCGAAGGACTCGCGTTGATATTCCGCTCGCATGCGCGACACCTTGAGCGCAAAGTAGAAAAAGTTTTTTTTTCTTAAAAAAATGGCGACGGCGAGCACGCAGCCGCAGCCCATGGACGTCCGCGGCATCATCGGACAGTCGTCGCCCGTCGACGTCTCGCAGCCATACGATGCATCGGCCCTCCGGGACAAGACGGTGGTCCTGACGGGCGGCGCCAACGGGCTCGGAGCAGCCATGGTCCGCGCGTGGGCGGTGCTCGGCGCGCACATTGTCGTTGGGGACGTCGACGACGCCGCGGGCGAGGCGCTCGTCGCCGAGTTGCGCCGGCAGCACCCGGCCAGCTCGTGTCTTTACCAGCACTGCGACGTGACCGACTGGGACCAGCAGGTCGCCTTGTTCGACGCCGCCGTTCGATTCAGCCCGCGCGGGGCCGTTGACGTGGTCGTGCCCAACGCCGGCATCCTTCTCGTCGACCAGGGGATCCGGTTCGAGGAACCGAAGCCAGACCCGGGCCGGGCCGGGACCGACAACGCGCCTCCGGCCAAGCCTAGCACGGCAGTGCTCGATGTCAACATCGTCGGCGTAACGTACACGACGCACCTCGCCCTGCACCACTTGCCGCGCAACCCGAGCCCGGACCGGTGCCTGCTGCTCGTCGGCTCCTTGGCCTCGCTCTACCCGCTGCCCGGCCAGGCTCAGTACACCATGTCCAAGCACGCCGTCGCCGGCCTCTTCCGATCGCTGCGGGCCACGGCCGGAGCTCTGCGCCACGGCATCCGCGTGAACATGGTGGCACCTTATTATGTCGGCGACAGCCGTATGCTCCCGCCCCTGATCGAGGCCGTCCACCTTGCCGGTGGCGTGGGCCCGGCGTCTGTAGCCGACGTCATCGACACCGCCACGCGCCTCGTCGCCGACCGCTCCATCGTCGGCCGCGCACTGGTCGTCGGCCCCCGGCTCAAGTCCGCCGACTTCGGAGCCGACGCTGAGCCATGCCCGGCCCCTGTGGCCGATGCCGAGACCGTCGGCGTGGACGCGGCCGCCTGGGAGTGCTACGCGCACGACTACAACCAGGTCGATACGTTTATATGGCGGTACTTGCACATGCTCAACCTCGTTGCCCGCGCCAGGGGCTATCTCGCCTGGTTCCGCGACGTCTTTAACATCTTTACCCGAAGGTGACTGCGTGTCGACCTGACGCGTTATCCGATTTCACAGTCGCTGCGAGATTTGCAGTCTCCATCGCCGAGCCGTCGTCGAGTCGACCCTGTCATGTGCGCGGGTTTCTCGCGTCCTCGTCGGCGTTATTCTAAAATTGTCACACGCGGCGCCCGTCTGTGCGTCCCCAACCTGCATTGCAAGCAAGGCGGGAAAACAAGGGGGAAAGCGAGGGTGAGGGCCAGCTCAGATGATTGAAAAGCGTGTGTATGACGATTGCAACTTCCACCTTGCACGAGCAGCCGAATCAGAAACTCAGAGAAGATCATGTGGGAGGCATACTGTCTCTCTTCCCTGAGCACCCGCATTTCCAGCGCTGGCGTTCAGTGACGCTGCGCATCACTCTTCGGGATATCCTTGACTAATCGCGTTTAAACGCCTTCTTGTGCCGCTCAGTGGCCCCTATCTCACTGCCCTTTCTAGGTAGAGTCCGACTAATCGTCTGGGATAGGCCATCTCCGACCATTATCTTCCCTTGAACACCAATTCGAACCCTGCCCAATGCTAGATTTGTACTGATGGGTGAACGAGGACTTTTGTACTTTTTCATGTGACCGTAGCAAACCTGTGCCGCCCGATGCCATGCTCAGATACCACTCTAGTCCATTCCAGGAACATGGCTTGAAGGCCCCATGCTCTGCGATATACTGACAGAACGGACAGGATGATCAACGAAGAGCTGCAATCGCCGACCGATGGTGATCCGCAAGAAATGGCGAGTCAAATCTCCTTACGCTGCAAATGATTTCAGATGTACATTGACGAAATCGCGCGCAGATGGTATCCAAGAAGAGTATGTCGAGTATATGCATTCATAAAGTCCAAACTTTGATTGAGTCGAGTCGTTAGAGAATCGTGCAGCGCGGGTGATTATTGTCACGAATTCGCATGCGACGACTCCGCTTGTGAGGGCTTCTCGCGGCGTCGAACTTGAGGCCGCCGTCTATGCCCCCCGAGGACGTGTAATAGTCGTCTTTGCGGAGCATTTGCCGGCACAGGTCTACAAAGACCTCATCCACGTTCGCTGTGAGGGTAGTCAGCCCGCTGCATGCGTCCATGACTGGTGAAATATAGGGTCTCAAGCTTACTCCGCGTCCTGGCACTCGACTCGTAGTAGGGAGCTCCCCACCGCTGCGAGACGGAGAATCCTTTTGCCCTCGGGACGGCGCGCGATTCCTCCAGGTCAGCCTTATTGCCGACTATGACGAGGGGTACGTTTTCGTCGTCCTTGATGCGGATGATTTCCTCACGCAAGCCGGCCAGCTCGGCCAGTGACGAAGGCGAGGTGATGCTGAAAACTAGCAGGAAGCCTTGACCGGTTTTCATGTAGAGATCCCGCATGGCGACTGCGACGAGAGACGTAAGTAATAATGTCACTGACAAGACTTTACTAATGGGTAGTCGGTTGGTCTGGCACCTACCAAACTGTTCTGTGCCTGCTGTATCGAGGCTACAGACAACAAAAGATTAGACCAAAATCGGTACAAGTGACGCCTGGTCGAGGCACTCACATCTCAAGCACGACTTGCCGGCCCTGAGAATCATGGCACGAATGGATTTAGCCAGGTGAACGCGGTCTGCTGAATGACAAGCTTACATCGACTTGAATCTGGGTACGGTACGAGTCCTCAATTGTAGGGTCATAGCTCTCAATCCACTCATTGTGTACAAACTGGGCTATTCCCGTATAGCTGTGAGCGACGAGGATGAATGAGCGCGGTGGGTAGTGAGTTGAGGACTTACCGGTAAGACAGCTCTTGCCAACGCCACCTGTAAGAACCGATTAATCGAAGGTGAATGTGGATGTATGAAGAGAAGGGTGAGTATCGCACGAACCTGCTCCGAGGACGACGACATGTAGCTCTCGGCTGATGATACGTGACAGGATTAAGTCAACACCACTCAAAAGTCATAGGTACGATGAACAACGACGGCTCACCTCGTGGACATGTGATATCTCCGCGTCATGGCCGGCGCCGAGATGTGAGTAGAGGAATGAGTAAAAGGCGTGGTGGACGCCGCCGAGGAATCAAGGAGATTGGCGAGATGCGAAGTGTTTTGCTTGAAGTGGTGTCGTCGCCGGGCCAGAGAGGCTCAGGTGTCTCCTCGGCGGTGCCTGGCAGAATCTGCTGCCAGACCCTGAACGATGGCGGCGGGACAGGGGCCGAAAGGAGTGAGAGATGCAAAGCAACGGGATTCAGGCCGAGGGTGACGACAAATTACTGTAGCAACCAGCCAAGCGAATTGAACAGTGACGGCACAGGGGTGAGCGAGATGGATAGGTGATTGACTGAATGACTAGAGTCGAATTGCGAATCAAAAAGGTAGAGAGTGACCGGCGGTGATGGTCGCTTGATCGATCGGTCTGCAGCTCGACGCAGGACGGGTTTCGAAAAAAGGCGGGCGGTGAAGGAGGACAAGGCGGGGGGCGCGTTAACCACGGTGGTTGGGAGATGAGAAACAGAAAAGTGAAGAAGTGCGAATGCGAGAGTGATTTTGAGAGGCGAAGATGCAATACGGGAGCAAGTCGATTGATGAGGTGCCCAACAAGGTCGACTGCGACGATGGAAGGAACGGGTCTTTTTTAGACCCTTGCGGTTGCCGGTTTCTGCGGGCGCGTTTGCACGAGGAAGCTTCTGTACGAGGTCACGGTAGATACTTTACAGTACAGCGTAAGACTTGCTGCACTTCGTGTCCCCGTACGTACTGTACCTGTCGATACCCCCTAATCAAAGACGCTGACGAGCATGGGAAGCAAGTCGTAGATTGGGGCACTGTACAGACATCTACTTGTTGCGGGCGATGCACAGTACGAAGTACTCACATAGTAAATGAATGCATCTACCATCCAGGCACGCAACCATCAAGAGACAAGGAAAGCACCTTACCTCACGCTTGCCTGGAAATGAAACCGGGGAGCAACCGGTGCCTCGAGCTTCCTTTTCCCTTTCGCCTCGCTGGACCCTGTCCCTTCTCCCACCCTTTCTTTTGCTCTTCTGCGCGAAACACCAAGCCTGTCCTTGTTTAGTGTCTGGTCAGGCGTGCTCTCTTGACTGACAAACAGATCTAGAAGAGCGGTCCGAGAAAAGGAAACAAAAGACGTTGAGCTGCGGTCGACAACGACTCTGGTGAGGCGCGGCAAAGGAAGGAGATAAAAAGGGGGGATCCCCAAAGCGGACGACCGAGTGGTGTGACACCGACAAACCTCTCTGTTGTTCGTCGAGCTCATGGCAGCTGGGCAGGCAAGACGCCGGGGGGAGAAAAAGCAGCATCTGTAACATGGTCGACGACCTGTCGCCTGCAGGCGCGCGTCCCCTCCCCGTCTCTCCCTTGAACTGTCGTCTTTCCCGGTCGAGCACCAATCTTGGAAGCACGCACGTCACAGCTCCCGAGCGTCGGCTGCGAGCCTGACCGTTATGGTTCCTGGAACCTGCGTGAGCAGGAGGTCTGTGACGGGGCCTGCCATGCATGAAACCAAGATGGACGGGCATGACAGGCTGACAAGGGGAGCATTCATGGCAGCCGCGACATGCAGGTCGAGACATTTACGGCCCTGTGCCTTTTGCTTCGGCCTTTTCGCGTATTCGTACCATTGATACAAATACTATATGTATAGCAAAGCAACCGTCCTGTGTAGATGGCCATAGGATGAACCCGACTCTGGATCCAGATCAAGCGACTGTATCGCGGACGGCAAGCAAGCGCGGTCCATCGCCTCGACAGCACCCTGGAAGGACTGTCAATGGTTGAACAGGGCGACGCTGTGTCTGCTGCTTGCGAGCAAAAGGCCGAGAGCCGCTCCTTCAGCGGGAGCAAGCTCACTTATCCGGTGCGACTCCAACGACGACCGCCCGGGACTCGGCGGAAGGCGTCCCAATGCCCCGTCACTATTCGTACCTCCTTCATCGATTGTGCGCGTGAGTGGCCCGGCCATCGGTTTTGGGTTACGCATAGATGGATCAGCAAGGGACGCCTCATGCAGAAATGCGTCAGACTTGGGGGCTGCTAGATGCACTCATGTTGACCCTGCCCCGTACATGGGAGCATGGATTCTAAGAGGGCCGGAGACTCCTTTAAGACGGAGAATGACGACAATGGCTGAACAGCAAAGTACCGGCTGGTGTTTTTGTTTGAAGCACGCAAAGTTGAATCATTTCTAGGCTGGTCGAGAGTCCAATTGGGGCAAGGGCGTGACGATCAGGTACGGACCAGTTCCACGGCAAGGGCAATGTCCGCCATTGGCTGGGTTTCCCAGCGTCGCTACCAAGTAACCATACGTATTCGTATGAGTTTACAATTACACCCTGAAGGCAGCGCTTCTTCAGCCCCTCGCTCGCGCCTGTACGAATAGCCGTTGCCGCAACGTCTCTGCGGTCAGCAAAATCTTGGACGACCCAGCCGCTTGACTTACAAGCTGCTGAAGGAGGCGTCAGGACGCCAACTCTTGTCCGTCGTTGCCAGCCTTATCCGCCAACGCCTCTCCCGTGGTCGGACCAGTCGCCCTCGCCCGCGCATTTGGACCGAAGGCCGACGTGCCCTCATGGCTCATGCAATGCGAGCCCAGCGTTGTCTTGGCTTGGCGAATAATACCACCCTCTCTTTCTCGCCGCTCCCCTCGTCACTCGTGCGCCTCTCGGGCACGATGGCCAGCGAACTAAGACCCTCTCGCAGACGTCCAGGTTCAGATTGAGATATGCAATGCCGTGCCGCTCCCTCGAGTCCAATACCCAACTGTTCCACAGAATACGGTACGTCTTCGATACGAGACAATCAGGCACCTTTGGAAGGGGGCATTGCGAGCTGCCATTTACATTAACTTACAGTGCATCGGAAAGGCTTGGTCATGGCGTCATGTCATCTTTTTCTTCTTTGCGTCTGCTCGTTCTACAGTCTACTCGACCTTTTAATGCACCGAGTATTAATACGGACATCCTTGCCCTCGACCAGATTCACCGTGCCAACAACCAAGGAGCCCCTATTCCGCGATTGCCATCCCGGCATCTCCACGCCAAGACCGTCGGGTGGCTGAACCGTGACGATGTCTGGTGATACATACATTCGCAGCTCGGATCTCCGGTTCCCGCCCAAGTATTCGGCGCCTTGTGCCCAGGTCATTCGCGGCCGCAATCGCTGGACCGGCCTTTATCTTCCGCTCTCGTCGGTCGTGCAACCTACTTCGCATATCCTTCTTCAGCCAACTACCTGCTCAGCTGTCTGGGTCGCCATGTCGTGCCACGGCGGACTGCATGCCGCACACCAAGGCCCTGACCCGGTCGAATGGATGACTGCGCCAGCATACGTATCCCCCCGTATTCTAGGTAATCGAGACGTGCCGTCCGGCCTTGTCTCGCAGATACCGTAGATGAACTTGACTGCCCTTTTCAACCAAGTGAGTCGTTCTTGATGTTCTAAAGGACAGGTCGTGAGCACTCCTACTCGCCCACAGCACCAATTATGAAAGTCGAACAACCACAGCCTTGTGGGGATTTGCGTGGGGCCAATCTCTTGTCCATTGATTTCCATCCACCAAAGTCCCCGATGCTGCCTCTCATCAAGTGCTGGAGAAAGGTATCGAGGAGCCCCTCCTCCAAGCTCATTATGTACAAAGTAAATACATGGTATTTATTGTTTTCGCCGCCGCCAGACAAAGAAAAGCTGTTCCTTTGTTGAATCGCTCCCGTTGCTGTTGAAACATGCTCCTTGTCGCTTCCGCCCGCTCGATTCTTCATTGCTTCATTACAAATAGGTACTATAGTGCCGCACGCCCTGGAATCTCTTCTCTCCTTCTCCCGGTCCTCCTCTTCTCCTCAGTAAGGGGGCTTCGTCACATTGCCCAGGCTACCGTCAGCTGCCCGGCTGTCGATGCCGCGCAAGAGCTCCTGCAAGTCCATACCCCTGCTGCTGCCGGCCCGCGATCGCATGGACCGGCCGGCGATGCTCTCGCCGCCTCGGCTACTGAGATGCCTTTTCGTGATTGCGGGGGCATAATCCTGCACCGATATCGCTCCTTGCGGCACGGCCGCTCTTCCGGATAGACCGCTCAGCTTTGGGAGCGGCGGCACAGGGGGGACATCTTCTTCAGCTTGGCCCTCGCCCTCGGAGCCCAAAATACCATCATAGGTAGGATTCGAAGTCAGAGGGCCGCTCAGGGATCCAGACGCCGAGCGAGGTCTGCTGAGTGCCTCGCCCAACCCAACGGGATGCTCTCCGCGCGTCGTGGGACTCAAGCTTCGCTCCGACGGGCTATCATCATAGCTGACCAAGCTCTCGTCACTGTCGTCCTCGGCGCCAGGGATCCCTGCCGTTCGCGGGGATACATTTCCAGAAAGAACCATCTTGAGCTGCTCCACCGAGGCAATGCCGGCCTTACTGGACACTGAAGCCGACGGGGAGACGCCACTCCGAACGCTCGACATGCATGCTCTTGGAATAGAGCTCAGTCGCTCGCCGACAACATGAGCCGATTGCGGCCTGAGATTGTGGGTGCTGCCGTAGGGTGAAGGGGGAAGATGAGATCCTCCATTCATTCCAACGGTATGCACCGTGAGTCGATTTTGGGTCGTGCCGACGGTGCCGGTCCTCGACCCGTTCAGCGACTCCGTCTTGCCCTCTACCAATGCTGCTGCTGCAGAGTCTCTTGACCACTCTGACAGCATGCTTTCTCGGAAGGAACTTGGTAGCTCGGGTGAATCGTCCGCGGATGGCATAGAAAGCGCACTTGATGACAGGACCATGGTGTGAGTGCGCCCCGGTGACGCCACTGGGCTCCCGGGCGGAGATAGACTGTTCTCTTGATAGCTGGTTGCAATGCAGTGAACAATGGACGTTCGATCGTCAAAGGGTAGCAACTCTTCGGTTTCCAATGTGCGTAGATCCCATGACGGGGGCGGTCCGGACTGACCGGGAATCCCGAGTTGACTGACGAGTGGTATCGGTACATGCACACCTTCGACCCAGAAGCCTTTGCTCTTTCGCCTGGCAATTTCGTTCTGTATCGCTCGGCCGCCTACTGTCGATTCGAAGTCGAAGCGCTCCGATAGAACCCAGAAGTATCCATGACAGAGGGCAGCAATTCGCACCTTGTGAACGGGCGCCATCACTTCCTGCACGTCCTCTTGTAACCGATATATCATGGGAATGCCATAGCGAGTGGCATTAACGCCGAGCTTGTAGACGAGTTTCGCTAGTAGGACGTGGAGCAGCGCAATGTCACTGTCAAAGTCGACAAACTGGAGGGCACTATCGTACACCGCGAGGTGCAGAAGCGGCAGGAATTGGCAACGCCGTCCTCGATGTTGTCTTTCCCTCGTGGTCGACGCTGACACGACCCGGCGACCTTGAGATGGATCGCGCCCGTTACTCTTGACTGAGTGACGATGCTGAATGGTAAGCTCTTCTTGTGCCTTGGCATCTGCGCGAGTCGTCTCTCTGTCTAGCCAAGTGACCAAGGCGTCGATATAGGCCTTGCGAACAACGCCGTCGGGCTCGCGGAGCAGCCACTGGGTCCCTTCCCATACCGTTATCGGAACACGGTTGCGCGCCAGGTCCATATTACCGCCGCCGTTGGTCTTGGGGTTGGCGACCACGAGTATAGCCTTGATGACGCGCAAAGCGGATGCTTGCAAAGTCTTGTAGGAGAAGTCAGCATCCAGAGGTGAGTGGGATCTAGCTAAGTCGACTGCGGAAGACGCAGGCCCGCCATTCGCCTGTCCGTCCGACTCATCCCCCCTTGGCAGAGAGGTCGTGCTCGAGGATCGGCCGGGTTTGAGTCGCCCGATTAATGCCGAGACCATGTCGGATATCTGGTCAGCATAGTAAACGTGCGATGCCAGGTCACCGATGCACGTCTCGAGCCTTGCGATCAGCTCCTTCCGTAAAGATCGGCCACCCTGCTCCTTTTCGCTATCAGATTTGTCGTCGCTTTGGGTGCTTCCGCCATCAGGTGCAGAGCCGAGGCGCAGTTGAAAAAGCTTCTTGATATGTCTGGCTAGGTTCAGCACTACATCCATGACACTGAGGCCGATGAGGTTAATGTCGGAGCGCAACAAGGACTGAACCATAGCAGTCAAAGCCAGGTGGTGCGCGAGAGTGTCCTCTTTCAGGGGCATTTTCCACATGGTATCAAGGGCGGCCAGCAGTATTACATAGCGATCTTGGACCGGGGCCCATCGAGCCACGATACCGTAGACTCTAACTGCCCATCCAGAAGGACGATCGGTGCCCTGTTCTTGGCTCACCAACACTTCGCCCTGGGCGATACGGTAAGATACGAAACGTAAAATGGCCATGGTCGCGGTATGAATCTGAGAGCGATTGGGTATGACAAAGATGCTCTTGAGGCATTGCATGGCCAAGACTCCCAAGTCCTCCTCGGCGATCTTATCGACGTCGAAGGCGGTACCTGAAATGGCGAGAGGGTTGGCATCGGCCGCTGTATCGGCCGTCTTTACGGTCGCGACGCTTGGTCTGCGGTGAAAGGATCTCTCAGTATCGACCTTCTCCTCGGCTTGAACGCGCGAGACCAGTACGTCCAAGAAGTCGTCATCACCAGTGCACATGTTTTCCAATATCACAGGGACGATGATGTCGATCTGACGTCCTGTGACGGAGGATAGCGCATCGGATGAGGAGATGCATTTGATGGCATCGAGGCCGGCGTTCCTCCATCGCATCTGAACGGGGCGGCTGGGAGGGTTTTTGTTTTGAACATATTGCGAGGATGCAAGGTGAGCGTAGGAGCTCACAATGGAACTGTACTGTTGAAGATGGTCATGGTCCGCGAACAAGGAAGAGACTTCGTGATGATTGCAGAACGCTTCGAAGGTGGGCAAGGACGACTCGATCATGGTGATATCATTGGAGCGAAGAATCAGGTCGAGGACCTTCAGGATGCAGGGCGCGATGAGGGCGAGGTCCTTGGGGGACTTGTCGACGAGAGCAGCGAGGATACCGAGCGTGACCTGGACATTACTGAGCGAAAAAGTCAGTTACGAAATTGCGTCGGGCCGCCGCCGCGGCGGTTTGGAAGCGGGCAAGGGAGCAGAATTACGGACCCAATGCGCATGCGCCAGACATCGCTTGCCGTCTTTTTCTCGAGAAAGGCACCAATCTTCTGAATCTTGGAGCGGCGGCTGGTGGCGTAGAAGAGCAGGTAGCTCAGCTCGCTACTGTTTGGCTTGACGTCGACGGCGCCTTTCGAGGTACGCGGATAGCACTTGAGCACCAGGACCTGATGCTTGGGCCGGCACTTTTGCTGAAGGGCGTTCATGGTAAGATGGACGCCCGCAATGACGGGGAATTAGTCGCGGACCCCAGCGCGTCTCCGGCGGTGCGCGATGAGACGACGTCAAGACGTCCCCTCGGGAGGCTGCGGACAGTCGTCGGTCTCGTTGTAGGGCTCGTCGTCAAAACGGAATCGGAGTCAGAGTCGTCGCGCGAATTGTCTTTGCGCAGTGAGCCGAGGGAGGGAACCGGGGAGAAGGGCGACTGTCGGATTCGGAGAACCAGGATGTGGCTTTTTTGTCTCTCTCGCTGTCTTTCGCTCTCGCGGGCTAGAAGGGCGTGCAGGGACGGAGCGACGACAATCGAGAAGGACAAGCGAGGAACAGGTCAAGAAAAGAGACACGGTTGTCGGATGAGGGTTGCTAAAGAGAGGAATTGTGCTCAAGCTTGCCGCGCAGGCACAAGGCAGCGATAAGGGAAGAAAAAAAAAAGAGTCCGAGAAGAGAGGTACGAGAGTAGGCAGAGAGACGCACCAAAGGGAAGGCGAGAAGAAGACAGACAAGCCTGCCCGTGCGTCGAGATTGCCATTTGCTTATTGCCTGGCACAAGGCAACAGGTGCGCATGTGGTGTCACTGCCGGGTACGGAGTACGCGTACCGGATACCTCGTCCCTGGCAAACTCACGCGGTCCTGGCTCGGCGCGCCCCTGGCGGGCGGCGCTGGAAGCACTGTGCTGTCCCTGATCCAATACCACCTCAGTGAAGACTCATGCGCCCAGGCACTGCAATCATTGAAGGCCTTGGGGGTCTGGTGCAAGCGTCTCCGGGTACCTGGCCGGGGCTGCGGGTCTTGCGGAGTAGTGGATACTTGACGATACATGCACGCGAGTGCGGGTAGATTGGGTACAGATTACGCGGGTCTCCCCCCCTTTCCCTCTTTCTTCCAACTCTCTGCCCCCCCCTTTTTTCCAACCTACGTACTGGTAGGTAAGAGACTGCCTGGAAAGTACAGTATGTACACGCGATTAGTACATCATAATCGTTTTGCTTCTTCCAAACTCCTTTTTCTCTTCCCTCCATCTTGTCTTTTGCTTGTCTCGATCGTTTGTTCCAAGACAAACATTTCAATGCAATTGCTAAGCGTCAACTTACCGTGTTCGCAAACAACCGGGTTTCTGGGCAGAGCCTGTCGTGGAATGCCATCCTGCGTTCGGCGGGAGACGAGGCGGCGCGGCGAGACAATGTGAGGCTGGGTGGGCTCGGCTCTCCATGGCGAAGCTTTGCCTATCCTGGGTTAATCTACTGTAAGTCGAAGAAAAAGCCTCGACGACGACGACAGCTATTGCGTCTGTTGTGTCTAGTGTCCTGCACGAGTACCTTTGCCCATGACATGGTGTTGCACGGCTTCTGCGAGATTACATCTCCCCCGTCCTCCAGTTCTGCTTGGCGAGTGGTCGTGTGCATTGGTGCATGGTCCCTTTCGGTGCCTCGAGAATCACACAGACTGGCGTCTTTTTGTGTGTATCTGTCTTGAGCGCTTTTTTCTCTTACAGCATACGTACTTGTAGTTGAGCACAGACAAAAGCGCCGTCTCTTGGCCCTGATCGACAAGACTATCGGATCATCTACGAATCTTATATGTACTGTCTCTACGAAAAAGCGGGGCTACTACTCTACTTTCCGGAAAAGTGGCTTACCTGCAAATTTACGTGCCTTTCCGCTGCCACACCTACGTACCTGCATAGCCACAAAATGTCCGGTTATTGCGTACGTGCCTCTAGGGCCTAGGAAGGCGTAAGAATACCTTTGCACTAACAGCGGGGGGCTGCAATTCCTGCTGCCGGCGGCCCTGCTGTGTGTGCCCCCTGCTGTGTGTGCCCCCTGCTGTGTGTGCCCCCTGCTGTGTGTGCCCCCTGCTGTGTGTGGTCTGCCTACGGTCTAGCTACCCTCTGGGCGCCGGGCCTGCTGTGTGTGCCGGGCCTGCTGTGTGTGGTCTGCCTACGGTCCTGCTAACCTATGGGCGCCGGGCCTGCTGTATGTGGTCTGCCTACGGTCCAGCTACCCTCTGGGCGCCGGGCCTGCTGTGTGTGCCGGGCCTGCTATGTGTGCCGGGCCTGCTATGTATGGTCTGCCTACGGTCCTGCTACCCTATGGGCGCCGGGCCTGCTATACTGTATGTGGTCTGCCTACGGTCTAGCTACCCTCTGGGCGCCGGGCCTGCTGTGTATGCCGGGCCTGCTGTGTATGGTCTGCCTACGGTGCCTACTATACCTACGGCCCTACTACCCTCTAGGCGCTAGGCCTACTATATATAGTCTAGCTACGGCCCTACTACCTTATAGCTATTAGCCCTAAAGATATTAATATAATACTAAAAAGATAAAATAATAGATAAATAAGCTAATTTTTAAAAAATAAAATATTAGCCTTTTTTAATATAAAATATATAAAGAATATAATTTACTTAAAGTATTTTAAAGACTTTATATTATAATATAAGCTTTATAAATTAAAAGCCTTATAAAGCTATTTAATCTTTTTAGAATAATATAAAATATAAAGTAAAATATTAAAAACTATTATATAAAATATTATAAGAAATACTATAAGAAATACTATAAGAAATACTATAAGAAATACTATATAGAGTATTATAAAGGGTATAATAAAAAGTATTATAAAGAATATAAAAAAGAATATAAAAGAAAATTATATCTTAAAGCTATATAATTAATTATATTATATATATTTTATTATATAAAGCTTTTTATAGTTTTATTTTCTTATTATTATTATTAATATTATATAAAGTTTATTTAAGATTTAAAGTTTAACTTATAATTAAATATTATAAATATAGAAAAAGTAAAGTTTATATTATAAAAATATTAATAATAAAAGAAAAATAATTATACTATAATATATTATATAGAAAGAATATAGAATTAAATATAATAATAAAGAAATATTTATTATAGAATTATAAAAATATTATATATTAAATAATAAGCTTTATTAATTATATAATATAAAATATTTAATTATATATCTTTTTTTATTAAAAGTTTAAATATTTATTTATATTAGGTTTATATTTTTAATTCTTTTAGAACTTTAATTATAATATTCTTTAAATTATATTATATTTAAAACTAAAAAGATATTATATAGAGTTTTATTAATTATATAACTTTTAAGATCTAATTATATAATCTCTTTACTTTTTAATTACTTTTAGCTACTTCCGCCTTAAAAATACCCTATATTTTAGCTATAATTAAATATATTTAATAATCTAAAAGGTTATATATAAAGACCTTTAGTTATAATATATTTTTAATTATAATATATCTTTATTATAAAAGATATAATAAAAGGTATTATAAAAAATATAATAAAAGATATTATTAAAGATATAATAAAGGGTATTATTAAGGATATAATTAAAATATTTTGAAGGATATAATAAAAGGTATTATAAAAGATATTATTAAGGATATTATAAAAGGTATTATAAAAAGCGCTAGGTAAAAAGCTATAATTCGCGGTTTAAAGCGCTATAGCGCTTTTTATTTTATTTTTATAGCGCTTTTTAGAATACTTTTTATAATATCTTTTAGAATATCTTTTATAATATTCTTTATTATATCCTTTATAATTAAAAATATATTATATTTAAAGGTATATTATATTAAAGATATAAAATTAATATAAATAAGTATTTAAGCCTTAAGCGGCTAAAGGAAAAATAAGCCTAAAGGGTAAAAAGGTTATATAATTAGATATTTAAGGTTATATAATTAATAAAACTTATTATATAAAATATTAAAAAAATTTAAAAAGATTTATTAAAAATATAAAGAAAATATTATAAAAAATACTATAAAGATATTATAAAAGATATTATAATATTAAGAAAAACTAACTATAGCTTTAAATATAGCGCTTTTTATAATATAATTAAATCTTAAATTATAATAAGATAATATTATAGAATATAAAATATAAGATATATAAAGAATAATTAAAATATATATTAATTAAAAAGTAAAATAATTAAAAAGAATTAAATAATAAAGAATATAAATAATTAAATAATTAAAATTAAATAATTTATAGAATTAATATAGACTTATTATTAAATATTAATATATATATTTACTATATATAAAATAAAATATATTATATAGCTATAATAAATTTAAAAAAGGTTTAAGCTTATATTAAGTTTAATTTAAATAATTATAAAGAAATTCTTAATTAATTAAATAATTTTATTTACTTTAAGATTAAAACTTTCTTTTATAATTATTTATAATTAATTAATATTTATATTATATTATATTTAGGTTATATTAGATTTCTATAATTATAACGATTATATAATAAGATATTTAATATAAAAAATAATAAAAGTAATAAAATATTTAAAAATAATATATATTTTTATATAATAGGCTAATAAATATATAAATAAGTTAATAATAAGATAATTATATTATTTATAAATAGAATATTAAAACTATATTATATCTTTATAATATATTAAATAGTATTATATTAAAGACCTATAAAAGTATTTAAGGTAGCTATCCTATCTATAAAGGAAATTAAGAAAGTCCTAAAGAAAAACCTTTACTTTTATAATATATATTTTTATTTAAAGAAATAGATTTTATTTATTTTATTTCTTTAATATTTAGTATTATAAGTCTATTTTTATATAAATATAAGAACTTAAAAATATAATATATTTATATATTACTTTTAATAAAATAAAAAGAACTATTAATATTAAATAAAAATAATATTAAAGATTTTAAAGTAAGTTTTATATTATAAAAGTAATAATCTATTTCTTTAAAAAGATATATTAAATTATAAATATTATAATTATATATTATAAATATTACTTAACCTTATATATTATATAGGTATAAAAAGTATATTAAGAGAATATTTAATTTATATTTTAAAGATAAATAATATATATATTTAAAATAATACTTTAAAATATATAAATTATTAAAATATAACTTATAATAATATTAACGTTATTTTTAATTTTTATATTATAATAATTAGAAATATTTCTTATAATATATATAAATAAATAGTATTACTTTAAGGATTTATAAAACTATTAAAGATAGCTATTTTAATTATAAAAGAAATTAAGAAAGTTTTAAAGAAAAACCCTTTATAATATATATTTAAAATTAATAAAATAATATTTATAAAATAATTTATACCTAAAATAGAAATTATAATATCGCTATAGTTAATTAAAAAGTAATTTAAAACTAATTAAATTTTAATTTTAATAAATATAAATAAGCTTCTATTTTAAGAAAAGTTATTTTTAAATTAGACTTTTTCTTATCTCTTAAATTTTAAATAATTAATTAATATTATTATTTTATTATAATAAATTATTTTAAGTTTTTATAATATCTAAAAGCTTTTATATATAATTTAAAGATTATTATATAGTAAAATAAGCTTTAGAAAAGTAAATATATAGAAATAAATATATAAGTTATAAAATAATAAATATAAAAAAGTTATATAATATATAAAGGTATATATATATATATATTAAAAAATAATACTTATATAAAGTATCTCTTTAATAAATAAATATATATATATCTATATATATATATAAAATATATATAGAGTATAATATATAAAATAATAATATTATAATAAATATATTATAATTATTCTTATAATATATTATAAAAGTATATAATAAAAAAGTTATAGGCTTATATAATATATAATAATTTAAAGTTTAATAGAAAATAATAAAAAAATTAATTTATAATATAAATTTAATATTAAGAACTTTATTTTATTTATAAATAAATATAAAAAGTATTATAAAATAATCTTTTAAGCTTTATATATTATAAACCTTCTAATATTCTTTTATATCTATATTATCTAAGTATTAATAATCTATATATTAGTTTAAATTAGTCTTATTCTTTTATATAGTAATATAAGTAAAAGTTACGCGCCCGCGCGCTAGCGCGGGCTACCCACTCGTACTTGGTACAGTTGAAGACAAGAGCATACAGCGCATAACTTAGATGCGGAGTGCAGCAATGGAGTCCTTGGCCTTTGCCGAGGCAACACGCACCACCGTGCTCTTTGGCTTCAACCTCGCCTATTCGTACTTGCAAACAATACGTCCTCCTACGTATTCGTACCCCCATCACTGACTACACGCACGTGCAACCTTGACCTCGTCTCCATCGCGTCATTGACGCCTCTGCCTGCTCCCGTGAGATGTCAAATCAGCCACGTCCTCCCCCCACGACCAATGCGAAGAGCTTCTTTGTTTGCTATCTATGTACGAATACTTTCACTCACGTCTCTGCCTCGTCCATATCACAAATTACATGCGTAACCCTTTGCCGCTGCGTCTCTCGTCACACTAGCCCTGCGCCGGACACACGGACACACGGCCCATATCAGCGTCCCGTTCTGGTACTTTTGGACCAACACGGCGTCGCACTCGGACAACTTCGCGTGTCCTGTTGGCGCTTGCAGGAGGATGTTGGCAGAAATTCGGCACAGCCAAGCCGCCTCATTCGACCGGCTACAGGCGGATCGTTGAATGCTTCTCCTCTGTGCTAAACGTGCCAGCTCATCCGAACTAAGAAAGATGACGTCGGCCTGACTGTCGATGCCGGAGTCGGAGACGGAACTCAAGGGTAGGGCTGTCCTTTGTCTGCGGGGAAACATTAACTCATCTGAGAGCTGCACAGAACGTCTTGTGCTGTAGATGTAGCTTCAAACTTTTGGGGGTACTGTAGCTACGCTATGTACTCAAGTTTGTACGCGAGCGAAAGCACACATTTGTATTCGTACCCTGGAAGATGCCGTGACAAACTTCAGGTTCTTTCATGGAGTAAAACCCCGCCCGCATCAACCTTTCTCCCCAAATCCTCCCCCTTGACGATCCCGAACCTCCAAGTGCTATTCGTACCCAGTGATCCATCTGCACGATTCCAAGGAAAGCAAGCGCATCAAACCCACCCAGGTTCCCAACCATGGCCGCACCCCTCGTCCGCTACACCCTCGTCTTCTACGCACCCCCCGCCGCCGTCGCAGCCTGCAAGGCCGCCGTCTTCTCCGCCGGCGCCGGTCGTTACCCGGGTCCGGGCAACTACACCGAGTGCTGCTGGTCCAGCAGCCCCGGCGTCGGCCAGTTTCGCCCCGGCGACGCCGCCCGCCCGCACATTGGCACCGTCGGCGCACTGGAAGAGACGCCCGAGGTTCGTGTCGAGACTCTCTGCGCCGGCTCCGATATTGCGCGCAAGGCCGTCGACGCCCTCAAGACGTGAGTTTCTTTGTTCTTTTTTCTTTCTTCTCCTTCCTTCTTACCTTTTCAACATCTTCTTTCACCCCTCTCCCCCTAGCCTGACCTGGCCTCGAAACTGGTGTCGGCAGCTGACCCGTAGCCACAAACTCCCGCCGTCGGCGGCTCGTGGTCACTTTGCAGTGCGCATCCATACGAAGAGCCAGCCTATCAAGTCTACAAGATTGAGGATTTCTAATGGGCGCGGAAATGCCGCTCAATCAGCACTGCCGCGGACACGTTGGGCGGAACTTGGGCTGTTGGCGAATATTGCATGAAGCCACGACTCGTCATGGCTGTCTAGATTTACTCAGATGCCTCATGTGCAAACCCGCTCGATGGACCCCGACTGGGGACATCGAGACCCTCGTCTCGCATGGACAAACAATTTGAGCAGCACTGTGCTACTCATGCAAAGTCCCAGAGCTGATGGCACGGGCTGATCAAACACAATGACTTGCGCTGCTTCTGAAAACAGACAAAATTGGCTTCAGAGCTTCTAGCCGATAAACCCTACAACCCAGAACCCACAACGCCGACGTCGCTGCTTTTATGCCACGGATGCAACCACTAAAGCTGCCACATTTTCCTCTTCGCTTCGCACCGTGATCTTGGTTGTGACGCCCGATTTAGACGAGTACGCCATCCGCACGTTCGCAACTACCCTGCCACCACCGACCGTCTTACCAAGAAGCTTGAGCGTGTGCGTGCTCGGGTTGATTGGGACATCGGTGCCATCCAGTGGCTGCAGCGATAAAGTCTTGGCCAGCTGTTCTGTCGCGTCTAATTGATTGTTAGTCACGGCCCGATGGCAATTCGAGAGGTGAATCATCTTCTTACCTGCAATGCTCTTGAGCCCGCTCAGTTGCAGTGTCTCCTCGGCCTGCTCGCCCGAAGCCCCGATCTGCTCCCATAGGTGGTTAAAATTGCTGGCATACGTGGGAATGACGTAGTCGCTGCCTGTGAGATCGAATTCTGACACTTCGTACTCGTCGTCATAGCCCGTCTCCTCGGGCTCGTTTGTCGACGGGTCAATCTCCTTGCTGGTGAATTTGAGAACGTTGGAAAAGGACGTGACGGGTAGCGAGCCCTCGCCATTGACCTTCTTGAACGCAACGTAAACCTTGCCGGGCTCATTTGTCGGCAGTTTTTCGGCCTGCAGAATAAATACCTCCTCGAGCTCCTCCTCTTCTGATGGAGTAGCGACCAAAGAGACATTCTCCAAAACAGTGTCGGGAAGAGTGTTCTTGACCTCGAACTGTAGCACGACGTGCTCTTTGAAGATGTGTTTCACCAGGCTGACGACGTATTCCGTCTCCGCCTCTGTCAGTTCCAAGATAGGCGATGACTTGAGCACGGCGCCAAACTCCTTCATCTCAGGAATCTGCATCAGCTCCTCAGCATACCGCTGCGCTTGAGCAGAAGCGGAAGCCGCAGCCTCGGCCCCACTTGTCGGCGCTTTGGACGGGCTGACGGTAGGAGCCTTGAGCGTGGGTGCCGTCGCGGTAAGTTTCTTTGTCCTGTCTTCAGCATCGGCTTGCTCGCGAGTGACCACGGGAATCTTGGTAATGTCGAACGGGTCGTCGAAAGCAGTCTTGTCGTCTGACGTGACGTACATGACTAGCTGGTGCTCGAATACGGGAAGAGAGAACATGTTTTCTGACAATCATCAGTACTCCAGTACGCTGCCCAATTCACAGAGGACTTACCGTTCTTGACAAAGTTGCGCGCCATGTCATCATCCTCCTCGCCCATGAGCTTCAGGTTTAGGGCAGCACGATCACGAACCTCATCGTCCACGTCGTCCAGACACCTGGTGAGAAGAACCTTAACGCTCGCCTTAACATCAGGATCCTTCTGGCCGACACCAAACTTGGCCAGCGCAGTGACAGCCGCAGCACGGACAATGGCATTCTCAAGCACAACTCGGTTATAGATGTAGCGAATGTACTTAGTCGGCTGAGCCGTCTTTGGTCCTTCCAGGCCAATGAGATGGAGGATCCGGACGGCCAGCTTGGTGAACTCGCAGTCCTCGATGAACTCGCAAAGATGAGCCAGTGCTTCCTCCTTCGAGTCCGGCACGAACTTGATGAGGTCAAACATGCTCTCAACCACGGCTCGCTTGAACTCATAGCCGCCCTCGTCGCGCAGAATGCCGCTCAAGAAGGTGAGCATGCCGGCCTGCTTGCTAGGGAACTTGAGGCAGAGAGTGCGGATGGCCTCGACGATCGTAACCTTGAACTCGTCGGTGATCTCGGACATGAATCCCGATATCTGCTTCATCAACCGATCAACGCTGGCTTCGTTGCCAGTCTTAAGCAGAGTAGTGATGGCAAAGGTGGCGATGGACCGATTGCTATTTGAGATGAGGAGTTCAATATCGGGATTGCAGGTGGCGACGGCGCTAGGCTTGAACGACGCGAAGCTGTGTAGGATCCGAAGGGCGGCAAACTTAGTGACGGCCCTGGGCGAGGTCAAGAAGAGCTGCAAGACGTGGACTGCTTGGGCAACCTCGTTGTCAGTTACGTCTCTCATGTCGCAGATCGCCTTTGCAGCCTCGAAGTTGACCATTTCGCTCTTGTGTCGCAGCCAGCCATCGAGAAGTTGCTTCATGGGCTTTCGCAAGGAGGCATCCTCTTCAGCCAACTGAGCAGCCAGTCGAACAAGCATGACAGTGGCGGCCGGGCTCTTGATAGCACCGGCGGCGCCGAACTGCTGCACCATCTTGACCAAGGCCATGCGGTCGTGCATGCGCATCTGGTACAGCAGGCCGATTGCGTGGTATTGTGTCATCGTGGAATTGTTGACCGGCATCTGGCCACTGGATGAGGAGAAGCCGAGAGAGAAGCCACCGCTGGATTTGGTAGAGGCGGCGGCCTCTTGAGTCTCACTCTGCCATCGGCGAACGACATCTCTCGCTATGGGGAGGAGATGATAGGACGAAATGAGTGCTGCTGAGGACACCGAAGGGTTCTTATCCACAATGGCGGTCTTCATCACGCGCTCGATGGACTGCACAGTCGTCGCCTAGGATGCAGTCAGTATTCCGCCTTCTCCGGTGACCGCGGCTTTGGGGTTCGCTCTACGTACATCGATAATGCGACATAGGGCACGAATAGCGTTGGGCCTGAAGATAGCGTCGCTTCCTCCGCCAGTGTCCTTCATGATGGTGCTGGTAACCATGATGATATCCTCGGCCGAGTTGGCGAGCTCCTTGATGACAAGGTGCACCATTTGTCTGAGGCTGGCATCCTTATTTTGAAAGAGCTTGGAGATACCGAAGAAGAGGGTGGTGGCTTCGTTTGAGGGGAACTTTTCGCCATTGTAAAGGAGGAGGGCAATCTTTGTCAAAAGGATGCGACATCGTCGAGGCTGGATCGGGGAGCTGTTGAAGAGTCGTGCTGCCTCGCAGTTAGCTCGGTGGGCTGGGCGCGGGCCGGAGCCATTGCGGTCTTCTCACCTTCTTGGAAGACCTGTGTACGGTCCACCTTGACCAGACCCAGGTCAGCGTCCTCATCCCTCTTTCCGTAGCTCATTCTGGGCGGCTGGGGCGGAGGGGAATGGTCGTAGGTTGCTCAAGGTGGCTTTGGCGGAGGCACTACCATATCACCACGTTGACACATTGGGTAGGCTCAGGGATGGCAGAGAAGCGGCACGTGACACCCCACCTCTCGCCGCGCTAGGCTAGCGGTTGTTTCCCAGACGGGACAGCGACAAGATGCAGGTACTCGAAGACCGCAGAGAGACATGAGGTAGCGCACAGTGACCGGGGGAAATAACCTTCGCGTATTCCTCTGGATTGAACGGATCGTCTTTGAAGTCTTCTATACAAAAAAGCTACCCATCAAAGTACGTGGCACGCCAGCTCACGGCGCTTCAACCCAGTGACATTCTCCCATTGCGGGCCCTTTGAGAATGTTCACACTCCACTGTAAGTGACCAAGAGACTGGTATAAATCCCGTACGAAGTATGCCAGCAGAACATTGCAGAACGGACTTCGATGGTATCCATAAGCATCTGACATTGATATACAGCTTCCGAGGTATGACTTTCCCTGTCTGCGATTATTTGTTTGATCAGTTAAGCTAACCCAAGTTACCTAACAAAGTGGAGGGTTCGGTGAGCAAAAGCGCCAAGACCCTCACCGAGCCCCCACCGAGCATTCAGCATACCCCCGGGCACTTACATCATGGGGGTCCAGCTTTCCTCAGTAGCTCGCCGCGAATTTTCCAGTAAGTCGCGTAGAGCTCGACTTGCGCCAGCAACGAACCAATTGCGAAAATGAGGCCACCGACACGGACAGCCTTCGGGCTACTGTGCAGAACCGCAAAAGGACCTCATCATGCGCGTCAAATTCATTGCAGTGCGGCGAAAGCGGCCAACGTTGCCCCTGTCCTGGGAACCGGCCCGCCTCCAGAGCCGCCGGTCCCTGTGCAAAAGACGTACAGCGACAGAATCGAGCGGCGCAAGAAGCAGGCCGAGATGCTCAAGGCGGCCAAGGTCATTCGAAGCTCCAAGGACGGAACCACCAAGACGGTCGGCCGGAGGTTCTGGCAAAACGTCAGCGTCCTAGAGGTCAACGGTGAGCAGCTTCAACGCAGTCGGCACGAAAGACGTCTGCCTGATGCAATACCACGTCGCTGACTATTCACAGGCGCTTTGGAAGTGCATCTCGACACCAGACCGTTGCGGCATCCGCAGACGAAGGAAATCGTGCGCCTACCCCTATCCAAGCCGAACCTAGCCACAGCCCTCGCCTTCGAATGGGACTCTTTGACGTCGGCGCGGCAAGCCACCAAGCAGCATCTTATTCCCCTGACAAGTCTCGTCTGTCGAGCACTTGATATCGCAGACGACGACGCCGCCAGCCCGTCCGGCACGGGCAAGATCCGGCGCGAAATCACCACGTCGGTCCTGCGGTACCTTGACACCGACTCGCTGCTGTGCTGGGCGCCCCCCGCCGGGACGCACGACCTGCGCAACGAGGCCGGCGAGTCGCTGCGAGATGTGCAGAAGCGCGCGGCCGAGGAGACGGTCTCTTTCCTGACGACGAACGTCTGGCCCGGCATCACCATTGAGCCCGTGCTCGACGGGCACGCTATTGTGCCGCGGAAGCAGGCGCCTGGCGTGCGCGAGGTCGTCCAAGGCTGGGTCGAGGGCCTCAGCGCATGGGAGATTACGGGATTGGAGAGGGCCACTCTCGCAGGCAAGAGCTTCCTCGCGGCAGCACGCATTATCGCCGAGTGGAGTGACGGAGGTGCTGGGAGGCGTGACATTGCCGCCGTTGCCGAAAAGAGGTTTGACGTTCACGAGGCTGCAAGGGCCATCAGCCTCGAGGTAGACTGGCAAGTGGAACAATGGGGCGAGGTTGAGGATACGCACGATGTGCAGAAAGAGGACGTGCGGAGGCAGCTGGGAAGCGTAGTTTTGCTCGTTTCGGGTACTGGGTCATCAAGGTGACCGGCAACTCAAGACGAGACACAACGACAGCACAACGAGTGCCAGCTCTGATAAGGATGCTTCCCTGTGACTCCAGTGGACAGTTAAACGACGCTTGTTTTGCGGCGTTGGGCAGTCTTTGTGATGCTCCTCTATGACCCGAAAATCTACGAGTCCCCCACGGGCTACTATTGTTGTCCAAACAGAACCACGCTTGTGGCACGTTCACGCACCAGACAGTGATAACATGAAACCAAGTGTATCACACTGCAGCAGGCCCTGGGATAATGCAGTGTCTATCAGTTAGGAAAGTTGCGCTATGCTAGTAAAAAGCCACGGCATTCATGCCTTCCCGTATACGCCATCTTGATTGTATACCGTCGAACTATGCTGTCAATCCAGTGACCATAACGACTTTGAAACACTTAAAGTGAGACGCGCTGCTTCAACGACTGCCATGATTCCGTCATAAATGTTGAGATGTCATGGAAGTCGGCGCCTTGACCCCTGATGGACAGAATGATGCCCATCCCGAGGAGTAGTAGAGCTGAGCACGCAAAGACCTTGTGAAGTGTCCGCAGAGACATACACCGGGAGGAGTTGGAGTTCATCTATGAAGCCAAAGTGTTAGTGAATCAGATGATCTGAATCAGTTGACATGCTCAGGTCAAACGGGGACAGGCGCCAAAGGTCTGTCGTTACGGGCGACGTACCGTATAAGTCCAATCCTCATAGTTGGGAAAGAGGCATGTGTACCAGTAGCGACCCTGGTAGAAGGGATAGGTCATGGAGTTCCATTTGCCCTTAGCCGTCTCTTTGGTGTACCAACTGCCGCAGCTTCCCATCCAGACGGTACCTTGCATAGCGTCTTGAATATTCTTCGAATACTGAACCTCGGCCTCGGGTTTGACCTCGAGCATCGTTGCATCTCCGTCCAGAATGGGCTTGATCACCCGTAGGGAGTAGTTGACTGCGTTCTCAACGGCCATAATCGTCGACTGGTGACCAGTGACGGTGTTGGGGCCTGCCATTGGGTACCTGCGTTTAGTAAAGGAAGAGGAACTGGACCGTCATGTCGCTTTTCGGGATGCTTACCTAGGAGCATGAAGAAGTTTGGAAACTCGTTCAAGGCGCAGCAGTTATAAGCTTCTGGACCGCCGAATGACGACCAATGCTGCTCCAGTGTGACGCCCCCCCGCCCGATAACCTCGATGTCAGGCAGGAACTGATTCGTGTTGTAGCCGGTGGCCAACACGATTACATCCGTCTTGGTAACGGCGCCGCTCTTGGTGCGGACAGCGTCTGGCAAGACCTCGACGATTGGGTCGTCAGTCAGGGTGATGTTTGGATTGTGGAGGGCACGCAGATAGCCAGGATCATAGATGCGACGTTTGCACCCTATCTCGAAGTCGGGAACGAGCAGGTCGTGGTACTTCTTTGGCGCTGTCTGCCGTATATACTCGGCGGCTCGTGCTTCGCGTTTCTTGCGATATTTGGCGGCATGCTCCGTCATGTAGAAGCCTTGTAAATCGCTCTCAGCGTTCACAAAGACGATAAAACGCACAAGTGCCATAAAGCCCGGAATGTGCTCAAAGAGCCACTGCATCAGCTTCGTGTTTGGCACTTCAATCGGAGGCACGATCCAGTGCTTGGAGCGGATATATTGGGTGAGATGAGCAGTGCTAATGTTGGGCACAATCTGCGCGGCAGTGCAGCCGTTGCCGACTAAGGCCACAGCCTTATCCTGGAGATCCACGTCATGACGCCAGCGGGCAGCAGGGAAGACTGGGCCACGAAACGTCTCCAGTCCAGGCAAACCGGGGTCTCGAGGGTGAACAAGCACACCAGTACCGCTGTATAGGAACTGACAGTCGTGGAGAAGGATAGATCCGTCTGAGATTGTGCGAACATGAAGTCGCCAGCGACGTGTCTGCTCCAACCATTCGCAGCGGATGACCTCTGCGCCAAACGTCATCTTGGATGGCAAGTCATACTTATCGGCCACATCCTTGAGATAGGCCCAGAGCTCGGCGGACGAGGGGAGCGTCCGTGACCATTTCGGATTAGGCGCAAAGGAGAAGCTGTACAAGATGCTGGGAACGTCGCAGGCACACCCTGAAAGAAAGTTAGCAAGACAAAGCAGCGGATGTGGCCAAGGAGATGCACACCTGGATACGTGTTGGCGAACCAGGTTCCGCCCAAGTCGTCATGACGCTCGAAGAAGCGTATATCTGTAATGCCGTACCATCTTTTGAGGGTTGCACCGAGCCCAATAGCCGAAACGCCTGAGCCGATGCAGGCGAATTGGCTATAGGCGACTCCGCGCTTGACGTCGAAAGAGCCCATAGCTAAGAGTTAGGCCTGGATATCAATCACGCGATTTCGTTGTGGCAAAGGCGGCCTCTGGCAAGGTGGGAAGAAGGTAGCATAGAGAGGAAGTGGCCAGCAGATTTAACGGGAAAACTGAACCCATGGTGGACTGGCAACAGCTTGTTCTCGTATGGGCCAGCTATATGCGCATCTGCTCGACGGGTTGTCCGCACGGAGCAGCGGAGACGCTCATGGGAAACCTCGGCATTGATCCTGTAAAAGCAGTGTGATTCGAGGAAAGCGAGGGATGAATGAGCTGCTGCATTGGCAGGTAGGACGATTGATTATTGCGGTCCTCGGGATCGACCTTGAGATGGAGCGGCTAGACTGGTTGCGGCATCCAGCATCGTAGCGGGGAAACGAGGACGGACCCCGACCCGCTCCGACGGAATACGTGACCATGACGAACTGATGGGGAGCAGGGAGGTGAGATTCAGAGGAGGGTATCTATCGATCATGTAAGTTGGCTGGGTGCCGCAGTGGGATGGTGTCGTCACTGTCGTGAGTCGTGCTGTTGGCCGCGACAAACTCATACATATTACTCACAAGTAACTTAAGTTAACTTACTGTATGACTAGGTACCTACTCGAAGTCATCCTCGGCCATCCGCTGCATGAATGCCTCCCTGATGGACACAATCGTGACGAGGATGCAAGGTAAAGCGGGCAGCTTGGGTGAGATGGGGAAGCATCGCATGCATGCATGCAATGTGCTGCAAGTGATGGTGCACCGACAGCATCGATGGATGGTGTTCCTCGCAAAGCACGCACGAAAATGGAGCTTCGATGTTGCGAGCCTCGGGAGTCGGGAGTCGGGACGGCCTGGTAGCCAGAAATTCCAAGAGGCGGGGTGACTGACGCATTTATCCGACTCAGCTGAAGACGGCACGAATTCGAGCCACTACCTAAGGTACCTAGGCCTACAGCTGTACGAACACAGTACAGCTTTACCCTAACAGTAGACTGCGAGCTGACTAGCACTGTTTGATAGGTGCTGGACCGGAATAGCTGGACCGGAATAGCTCGCATCTGAGACAAGCTGACGGGCTCCTGCCAGGTTGACCACCGACATCGGGAGAGCATTTCTCGTCAACAAAGGCAGGCACGAGAAATACCTTGCCTAAGAGTAGATAACAACCTACACAAGGAAGGCACCAACAGCTGGTACATACCTAAGTAGGTACCTACCTAGATAGACGCCATATGTTTTTGGACATTCTTGTACTGTGCGAGGACTTTTGCACGGCCGCTTCTACGAAGTAACCATCGTCGACATTCAATACCTAGTCAGATTGAACCGTCATCCTCAATATTGATGGTTGATAGCTCGCTCTGCGTCGTCATTTCATCACATCTAATCCTCTCCGCTGATAAATGAAGCAGCGCCGAAGACTCAGACGATAAAGCACCTTTGGCGACTTCGTGAATCAGTGGCGACAATCTGGACATGTAAGTCACAGAATCGATGACTTTTCGTCCTGCCGGCTAAAGCTTTCAGCTTCGTTGAGTTCTTCCAGACGACACAGTACTGTATGCCGCCAAGGAAGGATCACGGTCACTTTTGTGGAGTGAAGAAATACTTTGAGTCAATACAGTATGCAGTTGATTACCCTCGCCGAAACTAATCAATCCGGCCTCGAGAACGCCCGCATGGCCTTTGATCCAGACGCACGACTACTAGCAGAGTCTCAAGTTGCATGAGCTGCCATCCATCCATCGACAAGCTGCTCAATTATTCAGTACTGCCTTCAACCGCTCGAAGCTGAGGTGCCCGATGATTGTGCCTTCGCATTCCTGTTCAAGCCCTGCTGCCCCGTCCCGGTTTGAGCCGAATGACCCTCTGAGTCTGAACGCTCTCAACTGCCGTGGACCTGTCGAGGCCCGACGGGGATTTGCAGCCACGTCCGCCCAAGCATCTGCGCTGTTACCTGGCACGGTCGTCGGCGTGATTAGATCGTCCGACCCCTCTGTGCAAGCATGCGCCAACACGTAGGTCGCGGGCGATACTCCGTTTGGCTCCCTTGTGCGAAGTAAGTTGGATGCCACGGATTCGCATTCCGTATATTACACGGAAAATTTCATCATGCACGTCGTCGGAGAAAATCACCGGAGGCCTTGGAGAGCTCTCGTTGCGTTCATCATGCAAAGATGAGATTGACTTGCTGACTGATTGCCACGCCATGTCGAAACCTGTTCGTTCTTGAACGAAAGAGGTCGTCCCCTAAACGGTCCCTTGCTCTTCTCGCAAGCTTCATAACCTTGGCGCCGACGCCCAAGTGACCATCAAGGAGGAAGCGTCAACATGGTAAGCTAAGAAGAGGCCTTTGTTGCAGTAGAAAGTGAGCTTCTAAGAGGAAAAACAGGACCGGGTCTTGCAGAAAGAGCCGGAGCTATCTGCAAAAGAGCTTCTTGCATTATACGCCAGATTGACGTTCATCGGTAGAACAACACCATATAACTATAGTGGACCTGACGCATCTCATGCTGATGACCCGCCATGAGCAGTCTCACTGCGATTATCGCTATATTTGGCGCGCGGCGTCGCTTTTGCAATTCGACATCGCTTCCCCGTCACCCACTGGATGATGTGTGCCGTTATTCGGATCGCCTTGGGGTCGTTCTCAGCTAGAGAGCAACGTTATCTCTTCCCTTCGTCCCGGCAGGTCTACGAGGAGTGGACCGAGAAGAAGGCCAAGAACTGTCAAGATCCGCTGACGCGAAAAAGGCTTGTTCCGGATATACAGCCTTTAGAGTCCGTCCACTCGGCGCTTCTCTGGATTGGAGATCGTCAGAAAGCGACCAAATTTGTCATTTTCTTCCATGGAGGAGCATTCTCGATACCATTGAGTCGAGGCCATGCTGAATGGTGTTGGAACGCCTACGTGGCCCCGGGCATTGATGCCGGCGTCGAGGTCGCCGTCGCCGTTCTGCAATACACCGTGACCGCCGACGGGAAGTTTCCAACTCAGCTATTTCAAGCAGCGGCCGCTCTAGGCGCCCTGCTGGATGCTGGCATTCGACCGGACGACATTGTCATCGGCGGAGACTCTGCGGGCGGAGACCTGACGGCGCAGCTCCTGGGGCACCTGCTGCACCCTTATCCCGGAGCCCGGCGTATTGAGCTGGAGAGGCCTCTGGCTGCCGCGTTCCTTGTATCGCCATGGCTCAGTATCGACACGAGTCGCCGCTCGTACCATGAACACGGCGCCGATATGCTCACAGCAGACGTCGTCAAGCGCCTTTCTTGTGCCTACTATGGCGAAAGAGGCATGAATGAGGCGCGCGCGGGGAGGAACGCGTGGGCTGTGCCACTAGCAGCCGACAAGGACTGGTTCATGGGCGTAGATAGGGTCTTATCCCAAGTTTACGTGACGGCTGGGGCGAGGGAAGCCCTCGCAGACGACTCCCGCGACCTGGTCGCGACCCTGAAGCGCTTGCACCCAGGCTTTGACGTTCGATACTTTGAGGCTGATAATGAGGCGCACGACTTTATCTGGATTGAGGGTGCCCTAGGCGAGGTCGGAGCTGCGACACTGAGGATGAGGGAGTGGTTTGCATCGACCGTATTGGCGAGTGAATGCTAATCATGTTGCTTCAAATTGACAAGATGAGATCTCGATGCAGGCTGAGGAGTCAATCAACAGGACCGACGAAACGGCTGTAGGCAATGCGCCGTGTGCCCTAGGTTGTTCTTTGATCGCTGGGCCAAGATAATATGAGATTCAAAGAGAGGGTATCGAGGGTGAGATGGCGATTGACGATTGACGTTTATCAGTACCGAGGCAAGAAAGGGGAAAACTGCACGGACACTCGATATCACTCTTTGAATTGAAAGTCGTTCAGCCCATTCTTGTCAATGGTAAGATATTGCATGAGCTGCGTATCGACCAGCCATCAAACGGGTTCTCGACGTTGTCTCGAATCCTCTTCGATACTCTTTGTAGCAGCAAGCTCGCCTATTTTACGCGACAATATTAGCAATTAGCTCATTCCAGAGTCAAACATGGTGAGAGTGATCCTGGATCGCGTTACAGAGCGCAACCGGGAACGGTGAGCTGAGCTGACGGGCGCCACATCCGGCCCAGACCGGAAGACCCGATCCTTGCGATACGGAGGTGTGCTGCCATACGAATCTTGCGCATGGCGAATTGCCAAAGCCCAAGCGGCTCACTTGCGAGACCAATATTACGCTGACGGCATCCACCACTACTCCTCTGATCCCACGAGGCCCTTTCCGAAATCTACGGAGCGAAGAGAACGAGAAACCCTTTGATAAACAAGTCACGCCTAAATGTAGTTGTAAGCCTCGCCGGGCCCGACTCGGAGGCTTGCTCCGTGTCTGCTCGGAGGCCCTCCCGGGTGGGTGACCGGGCTTGAGCGATGACGGCGAGGCATCTCTTGCCTATGTGAGATATATGACTGCTTTCAGGACATATGTCTGAGAAATGCCTTGGTATCTTTACTTCTCGTCGGATTTTTCTTTCTTTTCGAGCGCCTTTTGGTTGTCTTTGCCACGGCCAATCTGTCTCCAAGTGGCCGTGTTCTTCATCAACCTTGATTGGAGTCCTTTCTCCCGGCAAACTACACAATAGATCGTTACCTCTTGACTTTGAAACAAGGTATCTGTATACGGAAAATATCCGTCATGGCGACCGCTGGACACACCTTCGGGTCGGCGATGGACAACGGCCTGCCTGGCGCGGCCAACGTCACCGGCACTCAGGGCGGGCTCCTGTCCGCCGCTCTGGCAGGCTTCCAGCAGGCGCCGATTCGCTATACCGTCTCGGCGCTCTTCATCGCTTTCCTGTACTACCTACACAAGATTTCAATACCGGAGATTGACAGCAAGGAGCCCCCGCTCATGCTGCCGCGGGTCCCCTTTATCGGACATCTGATCGGCCTGGTGCGGAACCAGTCAGACTACTACACAAACCTCTAGTAAGACGAGACGCTTCATCAGAGACAGGGAGTACGGTGTATCTGACTTGGTGTATAGCAAGAAGACGGGCGCCGCCATCGCGACGCTGCCCATGATGGGCGGCAAAACGTATGCCATCTGGGACCCGGCGCTGGTGCAGTCGGCGCTGCGGCAAAAGACGCTCAGCTTCGAGCCCTTTGCCATTGACTTCCTGCAGACGATGCTGGGCATGAAGGAGGAGTCGTACAGCCGGTTCCGCGAGAAGCCCGAGATCGTCGTCGAATTCTTTGATGCGCTCCACGTCACCGTCCGCGGCGAACCTCTGCACCGGATGAACGCCAACGCCCTCAACTTCATCTCATCGAGGCTCAGCGCCATCAAGGGCGGCGACAGGGTTCAGGTCGACAACTTTTACCTGTGGCTGAGGGAGCTCATGACTCTAGCGACGACGACGGCCCTGCTGGGAGACAGGAACCCGCTGCTCCACGACGGCAAGCTGATCACCGACTTGTGGTATGTTTCTTTCCTTCTCCTCGTCCAAAACTGGCAGTAATGAGACGCATGGCTGAACGATTACCCCTCTCTCCAGGACATGGGAGACTGCGCTGCCAAATATGCTGGTCACGCCATGGCACTCTTTCACCAACGCCGACGCCTTTCAGTCTCGTGAGAGGCTTCAAAAGGCCCTTGGGGAGTACTATTCGACGCGCGGCGATCTCGAGGAGAGCGTGGCGGCCGTGACGAGCGCCCGTGCCGCCGTCCTGCGCAAGCACGGCCTGCCGGACAGCGAGATTGGCCGGTTCGAGGCCAGCTTGCTGCAACTGTCCGTGGGCAACACGATCCCGACGACCTTTTGGATGGTGGCCAACGTCTTCACCCGGCCGGACCTGGTCGAGCGGCTGCGTGCCGAGCTGGAGCCTCTGGCGCAGCGCCGAGGCGTCGGCCGCGATGGACAGGCTGTCGTCGCCATCAACATCACCCGTTTCGACGAGGCGTGCCCGCTGCTGGTCGGCTGCTACCGCGAGTCCATCCGGCTGTCCAACCACGCGCTGTGCGTGCGCCGCGTCATGGAGGACACGGTCATCTCGGACGGCCGGGGCGCCTCGTACACGCTGCGCAAGGGATCCGACGTCCAGATCCCAGCGGGCTTCACGCACCGCGCCGAGAACGTCTGGGGCGCCTCGGCGGCCGCCTACGACGCCGACCGCTTCGTCGGCAACCAGGCCCGGCTCTCCGCGCAGGCCGAGAAGACGAGGCGCGCCGCCTACATCCCCTTTGGCGGCGGCAAGCACCTCTGTCCCGGCCGCAATTTCGCCTTTGCCGAGATCCTCGGCGCCGCCGCCGCCCTCGTGCTCGCCTTTGACCTTTCCTCCGACGGCGCCGCGGGACGCGTCCGGCTCCCCGACATGGCCACCACCACCATCATGGGCGGCGCGTCTAAGCCGGAGAAGATGGGCGAGGGCATGAGCCTGGTCATCAAGCGTCGGCCGGGATGGGAGAATGTCAAGTTTGAATTCCAGGTCACCGGAGGAGAAAAGTTGTAGACTTAAGCTGGCATGTCAGGCATACCTGGTCATAAGTTTTTGAAAGTTGTAAAACGGAGTCGACATCACGGGTTAGACATCTATACGGGGAGGGAGGGCATGGAGCCCAGACCGAGGCAACGTCATTAGATCTTATAGTCGGTTGATCATCTGCGTTGTGATAAGGGGACGATGAAAGCGTCCATGTATGCCATGCTTAGGATATGCACAAAGACTCCAACACACACGCACACACACATCGAGCTTCTAGAAGCGCTTGTTTCGCACCTTTGTCAGTATTCAAGCTATATAGGATATATCGAACGTCACGCTCAGAGTATCGCAAGAAGGAGGCCCATAAACCCCTTACTCGACAAGCCAATGTCCTCTGGGACCAACCTCGTGAATGCGTACTTAGCGTTTGCAATCGTTTCATGTACTATATAGTGTTAAATGAGCGCAGAGAGCGAGGTCATTCATCATCATAGCGTTTGGAGGGATCATAATCGCAAGTCTTTTTGCGAGCGTCTTGATTGAGCGTGTCTAGACGCCCACTTTCAGGCTTTCAGCATGATGAACGTGTAAAGCATCGTTCTTCCCGGGAGCAGCTCTACATCAACAGAAGCTTACCCTGAACTGAAAAGATCGTCAACTGGTCCAAGGAATCTGCTGCGTCGCACAGTGAATGCCGCCACCCAGGATAGGCAGTTGGCGAATAGTGACTGGCAAGATCTGCCTCTCTTCGCCAAAGGCCTTGGTAGCAATCTCGAGGGCCGCAGCATCTGCTTTAGCATCGCCAAATTGGGGGAAAATCACACCGCCATTGACGATGTAAAAGTTGACGTAACTAAAAATCGGCGAGTCTCCCGGGTCGGCCTTCTCATTAACCCCATCATTGGAGGACACATGGAGCGAATCGGGCTCGACGACGTCAATAACCTCGAGCGATTGCCCGCGCGCATCTGTTGTGGCGCTGAGAATGTCTCGCGCCTCACGATACACTCTGGTCCATGGGCTGTCTGAACCCTTGACGGGCTTGCTCAACAGGACGAGCCCGGGACGGACGAAACGGGCGAGGGCGTCGACGTGACAGTCGGTGACGTCTGCGTCCTTGACGCCTGGAAACCAGATGAACTTTTCCACACCCAGCGTCCGTCGCAGCTCTGCTTCGACGTCCTCCTGACTCATGCCGGGATTGCGATTATCGTTGATGATGGAGCTTTTGGTGGCCATAAGTGTACCCTCACCGTCTACCTCTATCGCGCCGCCCTCGGTCACGATTGAAGTAGACACGCGTTTAATGTCCAAGTCTTTGAGGAGCTGGCGAGTAAGAAGGACGCCATCTTTCGTGCAATACTTGTTGCCCCATCCGTTCCAGTTGAAGTCCACTCCTGCGAGAACGCAGCCATGTTTTCCTGGGGCCCGCATGCCGCGTCGAGTCGCAAAGATGGGCGCAATGTCACGCATCCATAGATCCAACTTCTGGTCCTCGCCATCGAAAGGATGAAGCTGGATGGGATGTCTCGTGGCGTTGGTGCTCGGAAAGCGCCGTCGCGCATCGGCCAAGCGCTCACGGCCAACGATGAGAGTGACGGGCTCAAAGGCGGCGACGGCATCGGCGATTGCCGAGACGTCGGCGGTCGCGCGTTCGAGAGCGACCGGGACCTGACGATAATAATTCGACCTGGCACTTGGCCAGGCGAGGACGGTGCGGGCGTGCCGAGTCCATTCCGCGTTTCGATGCAGGACGGGGGATGCGGCAGATCGGAGTGAAGCCATGGAGGTGACGCTATTTGATCTTTGAATTGAAGGAGTCTTCAAGAGTCCAGCTGTACTTTCTGAAACGGCCAAAATACCCGCTAGGTGAAAAGAGCTTCTGGTTTTAGCGCGAGCGACTCTCGCAATTTACGAGAGCTTCACGGACGACAGCCGCAACCTAGCACGGGAGTCAATCTGGACAAAGGCTGCGGCGATACGTTCTTCGCTGTCTCAGCCTCTGCCAAGCTCGCCATCAAAACTCGATGGCCGCGGTCCGCAGGCGCACCGGCAGGAATCAGCATCTTGTGCGGAATGGATGAAGCAGCGTGAACAGCGTAGCAGTTCATGACCATATAACACACAAGATTTTGCCATATTCAACAGATGAGATGGTAAGGCTCACAGGTCGACATGATAATGATTAAGAAGGAGATGGAACTCTCCCATGTGTTAGGCCTAACTGATGCTGGCGGCAACATGGACAGCGAGAGACGCCGAGGCCCAGTCACGGAAAGCTGAAGGATCTGCGCCCGCACGATTGAGAATACCCCGGGTGAGCAAGTCGTTGAGGCGCAGGAGATGCAGGCGGTGTCGACAACTTGTCGAGCCGTTGAGCCAACAGCTTGTAGGACAGGGTCAGAGCTGTCGTAAGCACCAGTCGTCATGACCGCCTGGCTAGAAAACTTGGCCTTTGCCGGACCACAGCTCTCCGTACTAGACCCGTCCAACCCCATGTTGAGTGTACCATGTTTCCATATTTCCATATGCCTGCGCTCGCTGATCTGGGGTCGCGAAGCGCGTCCTGCGGTGTCCTTGCCGCTCTCTGCCGCTCATGACTAAAGTAACAAGCTGGAAGAATGCGCTGGTCCGAATGGGGGGGGGGGGGGGGGGGCGGTAAGGATCGCAGGGTAGTAGGCGTTAATCCTCGAGATGTAGCCAGGCGACGCGCATAACCTCGAGGTCACAGCCAGCCGCAAAACCGGAGGGATGCCGATCGGGGTCAAGGCAGACAGACAAGAAGTCAGAAACCAGAAACCATTGTCCAACACAAGTGTTCTGTCTGTGTCTCTGACACACTTGTCTAAAAAAAGGCGGACCCCCTTTGCCTCTTCAACGCCTTGCAGTGGCTGGGTGGTAAACTTGGAAACACTGACAGTCGTTTGCTCCTGGAGCCATTTTCTTCGCCATTTGCTTGACATTTGATAACGGCTCGACAGGTCCGGCTTGTTGGAGACGTACGAGTGACGGATGACGGCGACGACGATACGGGAGCCGTCTGAGGGGCGGTGTTCCCATGGGCTCCAGAGCCCCAAAAGATTCAGTTCCTTTTTCCTTGCCGGTCAGGGCCGTCTGCATGGTGCCAATGGCCAGGGTGCCAGGCCAGGCAGACCCGAGCAAGAGGGATGAAAAGTAAACTTGAAGTACTCAGAGTGCTTGCGTGTACTGCACAGTATGCCAAGTAAGATGTGCAAACGCGCGTGCGTTTTGATGTGGTTTCCCTTGGATCTCGGCAAGCCACGACACTGTGGCACAATTGACGGAGCCTCCCATGATGTAGGCTCCTTTCCCCTTGCCGCTTGATGCACCCATCACTTGCGCCTGCATACATGCAAACGATGACCTCGACTTGCCTGCCGCTGCGAACACGTACGTACGAAGTGCGATTTTGGCACACACGAGTGGTCAGGACTCAGGACTTAGGAGAAGGAAATGGTACAATGGCGTGGATGACGCGGCGTTGGGGCACAGAAAGACCGGAGCCCGCGCGAGAAGAGCGACAGGGGCCGAGGTCGAATGTTGGCCTTGTCAAGACAAAGGAAACAAATCCGAGGCGGCAGAGAAGCAGAACAAGCCCGGCTCTGGCGCGCGGATCGAAAAGAAGCTGGCGTCCTCTCTCTCTCTCTCTTTCTCTCCGTCTCTCGGCTAGCCTAGCAGCCTAGACACGGCGGTCGTGGAATTGCCGGGTCTCAGTTATTCACCCGGCCCACGCGAAGGGAGCATCATTACGTGCTCACTAAGAAAGCTGCCGTGTGTCGTCTCTGATTTCGTCCGCTCCGCCGTGCGTCTAGATCTGTAGGCGGCCGTGCCATCGGGAGCAGTTGTTGTCGTCGAGGTGTATTCTAAATTCTAACAATTGTAGCTGGATATTCTTGGCTGCAGCAGCGCTGATGGCTGTTGGGACGGCATCCGCCACCTGGCAAGGCCGTGCTCGCGCTGCACCTGCACTGATGGCCTGCTCCGGTCCGTGCTTGGCATCCGGGGGAATCGACTGGATGGACACTGCACTGCCAGGTTTGTGAGCTAAAGTCAAGCAAGACGGATAAAAGCAGGATTCGCATGGCGGGATTGCATGAAGGTTTCTTGCGCCCTAGATGTTGCACATGATGCGCGACCAGCAGGCGTGCATGCGACGAGGCAAGGGCACGAGTCCTACGAGATTGACGACTCAAAAATGTGAAGTGAGCTCGGGACTGATGCTCGCTCTTGCGGCAAGCTACAGCACAAGTGGCACTGGCAAGGTGTGAGCCGCAATGCTACTTGTCCAGAGGCGGAGAGGATCGCCAGGAGGCAAAAGCAACGACGGCTGTCCCCGACTTCCCCTGCCTGGGCCTGCCATACTCGTACTGTACTGTACTGCCCGACAACGGACAGGGTATCGGAGACTGGCGCTCCGCATTCCGTACCGTACCTGCCTGTTCTCTCTTTCGCTCTTTCTCTCTCTTTCCAACATGGCGGTGACGCTGAATCTCTCAGTTTTTCTACCAGGAAGGAAGGAAGGAGTCAATGCGTCTTGACAATCCGCAAGCCCATGTCCTTCTCACCAAAAAATAAAAATCTCATTATCGGTTTCGATACCGTGGTTGCGACAAGGGCTCGATTGGGCCTCAGCTGTGTCCAAGACCGCCCGAAAATGTCATCGCCTTTTCTTAACTCACTGAACCACCCCCGGCATCAGGGTGAGACCTGTCCCCTCACCCCCGATTCGAGGCTGACGTCTTGCTTTAATCCACATGCCAGGCTCTTTTTTTCTATGTGTGTACTCACGTATCTCTCTCTCAGCAAGGGGGTTTGTCTCCCGAAAGGGGGCGCACGCCTAGCATGCGAAAAATGTCAAAACGGATGACGAGGGCGGCGGCAGAGTTGGAGACGTCAAGACTCAGATTCGAGCAGCCGCTTTTCTCCTTGTTGCGCCTGGGTTCGACCCGTTTGCCGCGCGCACACCCCCCCTCCCCCCCTCCCCTTCCCCTTGAGAGCTGCATCTGCATCAACTCCGCCCATCCACGCATCCATCCATCCAAGACGCAGGGCCAGCCGCTGGCCGATGCGTGTACATACTGTACGAATACTAACTTACAGCCTCTTTCTTTCTCTTTTCTTATTCCGTAGCTCCATGCATAAGAAAATGGGTGAATCCACCCCCGGACGGCAACGTACCAAGAATCTCTCGAGAAATCATCCGCCTGTACATACACGGCCGTTGCCCCGTCTGCCATCCTTATTAGCATCTTGTTGTGTTTCGTTTCCCGTCTCTTGTGCGCACATGTCGTAATCGCTTCAACGTCTCCTCCGTCTTTTATCTTTGCTGTCCTCCCCCTCCTCCTCGGCCGGTCGCCTTCGAGACCCTGACGCTGGTCGTCTTCCTTGTCCACGGCGCCGTTCCCAACCCTCGCAAGTCCGTCCGGTAGCCCGGTCTGTTGTCAGACGCTTTTGCCACAGCCGATCTGATGCCGTCACCGCTGAGCGCTGCTGTGCTTCTCTCGCTCTTAGGAGTTCAGGGAACACAGTTTGCTGTTGCATCATCATCAACAACAGCTCATGCCGCAGGGCTTCCTCGGAGTGTAAGTGGCGATGGCTTCTACGCCGTATCCGTCGGCACGGTAGATCGCCCTCAAGAAGCTACGCCGGGTTCAAAATTTAAGAGAGCAGGGCGGGCATTCGAGGATGAGTTGGATAATATGCAGTTTTTTTACGCCGCAGATGGTACGTTGGTGCCCTTCGCATCATGAGCATGCCCTTTCCTCCCGAGTGCCTGGAAAGACTGACACGCTGCAGTCGAAATCGGAACACCGCCTCAACGAGTTACCGTTCTCCTCGATACTGGCTCCAGTGAACTATGGGTCAACCCTGACTGCAATTCATCCTTGACCGCGCAGCAGACCGAGCAATGCATCTCTTTTGGGCATTACGTTCCGGAAAACTCCCAAACGCCGCCCATTGGACCCTTTGGCCACGAGGAAATCAAGTACGGCGATCCGACCGATACGACGACGCAGACGTCTGTGCAGATTCGCTACTATCGCGATACCATCTCGTTTGGCGGCGCCACCATCACGAACCAGACGTTTGGCGTCGTTGCCGAGAGTAAGGGCCAATCGCAGGGCATCCTGGGTTTGGCGCCATCGCTCAAGGGTGGCGTCGACAGTGACGAGCCGTACAGTTTAGTGCTCAACACCATGAAGAGGCAAGGTGTCATCGCGAGCCGCGTCTTCTCTCTCGACCTACGTCGCTCGGCTGCCGAGTCTGGAGCAATTATCTACGGTGGCGTCGACAGAAGCAAGTTCATCGGCAGCCTCGAGAGTCGACCTGTCGTACGTGGTGTCCAGGGAGAATATCGCCTAGCTGTCGAGCTCACCAGCATTGGTGTAACGTTTGGCGATGATGCAGCCAGCTTCGATGTCACGGGCGATGACGCCAATGTCATGCTCGACTCTGGCACCACGCTGTCCCGCATGCACTCGTCGGTTGCAGTCCCGATTCTGGAAGCCCTAGGTGCCCGCGATGATGGCGAGGGATACTACCGCGTATCTTGCTCTTCGACCAAGGCCAGAGGCACCATTGACTTTGGCTTTGGGTCTAAGAAAATTCGCGTGCCGTTCAGCGACTTCATCATCGACCTCAAAGACGGCAAATCGAATGAGTGCTACGTCGGTCTAGTCGTCACGAAGGACCAGCAAATTCTCGGAGACTCTGTTCTTCGTGCCGGATATTTTGTCTTTGATTGGGACAATGAGGCTGTCCATATTGCGCAGGCTGCCGACTGTGGCAAGAGCGACATTATCGGAATCGGGGCTGGATCAGACAACTTTTCCAACGTCACAGGGCGTTGCCGGGAGAGCGATGCTCAGGCTACTGGATCTGAACAGGTACGTCGCGTCATTGTCAAAACTAGTGGATGAATATTTGGTACTAATCGTCGTCTCTCGTCAGCCCACACATACGACCCTTCGCAGCTCGCCAACGTCTGCGTACACAACTGTCTACACCGTCACTTCATGCCCCACCATCGACTCATCATGCCGCGAGGGCGCCGTCGTCACGCAGACATTCGGCCCTTCGGCATCGGCAACTGGCAGCGGCGATGGCCAGAATGCGGGGATACGAACCGAGGCTGCTAGCTGGCTGCTCGCCGGCACAGTAGCGCTGACAATGCTGAGCAGCATTTGGTGAGCTTGAGCTTACCGCATCATGGTATATATCTTACACCACACACACATGTAATTACGTCGCGGCATCACTTTACTTAAGCGGGCATCGTTTTTTTCCTTTGGAGAAGACCAGGAAGAGGAGGAACAGAAAGATTAGGTTGCATTTGGTATGGCACGCATTTACGCGCGTACATCACATACGAACGTACATCATACCCGATCAAAGATGAGGGACCATGGACTCGACGCTCACTTTTGAAAAAATACATATAATTGGATGGCATGGCATTGGTCAAGATCGGCAAGCGGCTAGAATTCTTTCAACTGGGGGGCGCGCAGGAACTAGATAGGAACACAGTAAAGGCAATTGGGCGTCAACAGGATGCCGGAACTTTCCGTCCACAACGCGGCAAGGTTGCGTGCGCATGCAGATAGATCAGACAAGCAAGAATTGACAACCGGCTCTCTCGGCCGTGTCGATAAGTGACATCCGGCCCTTTGACGTTGCAACTTGCAAGGCCGCCCAATGACGTTGGTTCCGGGGTCCCGCCCCGTGGATCTTTCAAGTGTCCGCCCCTTGGTTTCTATGGGAAGAAAAAGGGACGGCGGGTTTTCCGACCCCGCGATGGCGGGGATCCTCGACGAGATCCACCAAAGCGCGCCCGCGGATGGAATGCTTGGCTTGGCCCATCTCTCCGTCGTCCTCAGACTTTTTTTTGTGACGGTATCACGAATAATACAGGTCATTTGCTGTGTTCACCTGCGTTCCTTTGGTGTTCTTTGAGCGGTAGATGCTGTGACGTAACAAGCTCTCTTCCAAGGTCATCCTTTTCCGCTGAATTCCCGCTGCAAACCTATCTACGCGCCGTAACTTGCATCAGAGTCGCTACTTAACGACTTGCGTTGTGATGAAAGTGCCAGAAATAGGCGACGGAGATACGGTATCATCACCGGATCAATACTTGAGCAAAATGTTGCACTAATAACATGCTAAAGTATCTTTTCTGCCTTGATTGCGAGATCCGGGCCGGACAGCCGGGAATTGCCATTGTTACTGATGCGGAGAAAGAGAAGGCGCGACTGTCGAGCTCGCTGCTACCTGCCTGGGGTAGGTAGACAGACAAGTAGTGGAGCTCCTTCACTTTGGGGGTTCAAACAGCACAAACGCCTAAATTTACTCGATAATACTCGCACATTTTTCTTCTTCTTCTTGTCTACTGATCTCTTCTCATCATTTTGGTAGCTTTTCCGTCATCGCCGGCTGTGATAGTAGTCTTACGACGACATCTTGGAGCACGACAGGGTCTGCTCGTTTCTAAAGCCTCCTTGTCTCACTTGTCGCCGGCTCCCCACCCTCGATTTTCGCTGCGAGAATCAGCGTCTCCTAAAAAGTGTCATCTGTTGGGTCGACGATACGAATAGAACGCCACATTTCTTCCTCAACGCACCTTCTCCACGAGATCTCTTTTGCACAGAACACTGCCGTCATTCATCGAACCTATCAGCATGGTTTTCGTGCCCCCGGCGTGGGCGCCTAAGCTCCCCGGTAGGTCCAATCTCTATGCTTACTCGCCTGTATCACGGCGTCGTGATACAAGAAAGGAGAAGCCATGCATGTCCTTGGCGCTGTCGGTTCAGAAGAGCTGATCAGCTCTTCCCCTCGTTTCAGATATCCCCGACTCCATTACCGTCGAGGAGTTCGTCAATAACGAAAAGTACGGCCGCTGCTCCTTTGCCTCGGCCCGAAGCCCCTACACTTGTGGCATTTCGGGCAAATCCTACAGCGCCGCAGATGTCGCTCGCCGCACCGACTACCTCGCCCGGGCCCTGGCCAAGCGGCTTGGCTTCTCTCTGAATGAGGGTACCGCCTGGGATCGCGTTGTAGCCATCTACGCTCTCAACACGGTACGTCACCACGTCTCATCCCAAGGTTGCTGCTGCCAGGCTTCAGACCGTTAGAGGCTGAAGAGAGTGTGCACTTTCTCATCACGCCCTCTGTCACTTTGTCACTCAACTCTGGCTACGATATCTGACCTTACTCAAGATTGACTACATTCCCCTCACGCATGCCATTCACCGGCTTTCAGGTGTTGTAACACCTGCCAGTGCTGCCTACTCAGCCCGAGAACTCGAGTTCCAGCTGCGCTCCTCCGGTGTCAAGGCAATTTTCACCTGCTTGCCCCTTCTTGAAAATACTCGCAAGGCTGCCCGCGCTGTCAATATCCCCGAGGATCGCATTTTCTTGCTCCCTCTTCCAGGTGATGTCAAAAATGGAAACCAATCTCCACTCATCACGGTCGACAATCTCATCGAAGAGGGAGAGTCTCTACCTCCGGTCGAGCCGTTGAGATGGACAAAGGGCCAGGGTGCCAGGCAGACCGCCTACCTGGCTTACTCGAGTGGCACTTCAGGACTTCCCGTCAGTTTCCCATATTGCCAAGTAACCGGCATTACCCGCCGTACGGCCGTGGAACTCATATATAGCAGAAAGCCGTCATGATCTCCCATTTCAACGTTATTGCCAATATCACCCAGCTCTCGCTGATGGAGGCGATTCCCCGCAAGAAACTCGGAGTAACCTCGCAGGCAGCTCTTGGGGCCCTGCCTTTTAGCCATATCTATGGCCTTGTTTTCGTCTCTCTTGTGAGCCATTACTGCGGCGATGAGATTGTCGTCCTCCCCAAGTTTGACCTGACTACCGCTCTCGAGGCTATCCAGCGGTTTCGGATTAATCAGCTCAACGTGGTGCCGCCCATGCTCATCCAGATGATCGACAACAAGGAAAAGTGCGCCAAATATGATTTGAGTAGTGTTCGATGGGTCTTCAGCGGCGCGGCACCACTAGGTATCGAGGTGATACAGAACCTAAATAAACTGTATCCTAAGTGGAGGATTGGTCAAGGCTACGGTGAGCTGCATCCCCTTCCTCTGTCGGCTCGTGGCGCGATTGCTGGCTAACGATGTATGCATTTACTTGAATAGGAATGACAGAGGCTTCTCCAGGTGTCCTAAGCACTGTTGAAACCGATTGTCTTCCTGGCTCATCCGGCTCACTAATACCCGGCACGATAGCCAAGGTAATTGATGCCGAAGGTAACGAGGTGACCGAGCACGAGAAACGAGGCGAGATGCTGGTTCAGTCCCCATCAATTGTACTGGGCTACATGAACAATGAAAAGGCCAGCGCTGAGACGTTTATCTGGGACAATGACGGCCGATGGCTGAGGACGGGCGACGAAGTGCTTGTGCGCAAGTCAGAGCAGGGCGATGAGCATTTTGTCATCACCGATCGAATCAAGGAGCTCATCAAAGTCAAAGTAAGAAATTCATTCGCAATCCAAACTCCTTACCCCGATAGATGCTCATTCATATACACAGGGTCATCAAGTCGCTCCGGCTGAACTCGAGGCTCATCTCCTCGCCCATCCACTCGTCTCAGACTGCGCCGTCATCTCGATCCCTGATGATCGTGCCGGCGAAGCCCCCAAGGCGTTCGTCGTTAAATCCAGAGAGGCCGAGGGCACGTCGGACGCTGATGTAATCGCTTCCATCAAAAAGCACGTTGAGGACAACAAGGCGCGGTACAAGTGGCTCAAGGGAGGCATTGATTTCATTGACGCGGTGCCCAAGAGCCCAAGCGGCAAGATTTTGCGTCGCCTTCTCAAGGACAAGGAAGCAAAGTCGCGCAAGCAGGCCGGTGCCAAGCTGTAATGGGTTTCAGTTATTTGCGTTTGTATATTCAAGGTCATATTGATATGTGCAGTGCAGTGTAGAAAGGGGAGAGATCCTTCAATATCAGGTGTCGGAGCTGATGAGACGATATTGAAACAAACAGATTCGGTTCCTGATTAAAGAGAGAAGATTGCTTATGTGAAAGCATTCGATGATCTATTACCATGAAACGAGACTCGCTATGGAGGGTGCGCATCGTCAGCGGGCCCTTTTCGATCAGAGTGCTCCCGACACAATAGTGAAGACAGCTACCTATTCGAGACCAAAAGGAATCAGAGACATAAGACACAGTACTTTCATGACATTTGAATCGTTGTCGGTGAGATCTCCCTTATTGGACAGGTCGATCGGCGTTGCCTGGAATAAGACGACTCCGCGAATCCATCATTTCTTGGGAGGACTGAGCGAGCGTGCATACATTCTTCATTTGCATTCACGACAATGAAGATACTCTTTTTTACGTTCTTAAGCCAATAACTTCATGTGTGTCATTTTATAGATGCATGACTAATTATAACAGGATACAAAAGACAAAACCGCAGAGTCGAGACCATGCTCCAACGACTTTTACAGAGCGAGGACGGCGGCCACGAAAACCAGGCCGGCGGCGAAGCTGGCGCTGGCGCGGCTGGCACCGGCGGTCACAGGCAGGCCCTCGGCGTTGGTGGGCATGGGCATGCCCTCAGTGCCGGTGCCGAGAACGGGCTGGGCGGGGGAGGCAGGGCTGCCTCCGTAGGTGTTGCCGCCGCTCTCGCCGCCGGGGGTGCCGTTGCCGCCGGGGGTGCCGTTGCCGCCAGGGGTGCCGTTGCCTCCCTCACCACCGGGGTTGTTGCCGCCGCTCTCACCGCCAGGGTTGCCGTTGCCGCCCTCGCCACCGGGGTTTCCACCCTCACCGGGCTGCAGAGGGCCCTTCTGGGTCTCGGGGACCGGAGTGGGAGCGCCAGGGCCGGTGGTGGGCAGGACGACCTGGGGAACAGCCAGAGTGCTGGTGACGACCATGGTCGAGCTGCTCATGACCTGAGTGGCAGGAACCATGACAGTGGTGTAGTCGGAAGGCTCATAGCGAGGAGTGCCGGTAACGGTGATGACGGAGGTGATGGTCTGGCCACCAGTGGCGATGTTGGGGTTCTGGGGGATAGAGCGAGCGCACATTCCCTGGAAGAACATCTGAGCCTTGATGAAGTCATCATCGTTGTTACGGTTGGCGTAGAAGCAGTTGTACAGGGCCTGGGTGAACTTGGGGTCGGAGCAGTAGCAGTTGACATCCAAGTTGTTCTTGCACTTCTTGCCAAAGGAGTCGAGGAAGGTGTTGATGCAAGAAGGAAGCATGTTGGGGCAAGGAAGCTGGCCCTCGGGAGGCATGTTGGGCTGACCAGATCCGGGAGTGCCCGGAGTGCCGGGGGTACCAGGAGTGCCGGGGTTTCCAGGAGTGCCGGGGGTACCAGGAGTGCCGGGGTTTCCAGGAGTGCCGGGGGTACCGGGAGTACTGGGAGTACCAGGAGTGCCGGTCTCGCCAGGCTGTCCGGGCTGGCCAGAACCGGGAGTCTGGCCAGGCTGTCCGGGAACAGTGTACGTCATGCCGGGCATGGTGATGGTAGAGCCGCCCTGAGTGATAGTCTGGCCAGGCTGGGTGACGGTCTCGCCAGGCTGTCCAGTAACGCCAGGACCAGGCTGAGTGATGGTCGTGCCAGGGAGAGTGATGGTCTGGGCAGGCTGAGTAACAGTAGAACCACCCTGGGTGATAGTCTGGCCGGGCTGGGTGACAGTGGTGCCGGGCAGAGTGATGACCGGGCCAGTCTGGGTAACGGTGACGGTCTGGCCGGGGATCGTGACAGTTTGAGCAGGCTGGGTGATGGTAGAACCGCCCTGGGTGATAGTCTGGCCAGGCTGAGTGATGGTGGTGCCAGGCTGGGTAACAGTAACGGTGCCGGGCTGCCCGGGCTGGGTAACAGTCTGTCCAGGTTGAGTGACGGTCTCGCCAGGCTGAGTGACGGTCTGGCCGGGCTGGGTAACCGTCTGTCCAGGCTGGGTGATGGTCGTGCCGGGCAGAGTGACGGTCTGGGCAGGCTGCGTGACGGTAGAGCCACCTTGCGTGATAGTCTGGCCAGGCTGCGTGACAGTCTGAGCAGGCAGAGTGATGACCGGGCCGGTCTGGGTGACGGTAACGGTCTGGCCAGGGATCGTGACAGTAGAGCCGCCCTGAGTGAGGGTGGTGCCGGGCTGGGTGACGGTGACAGTGCTGGGCTGTCCAGGCTGGCCCGGTTGAGTGACGGTTTGGCCAGGCTGGGTAACAGTCTGCCCGGGCTGGGTGACCGTGGTGCCGGGCTGACCGGGCTGGGTGACAGTCTGAGGAGGTCCGGGGTTCTTGTTACAGTTCCAGATGATCTTGTAAACGTTGACCTTGCACTTGTCCTTGCCAAGCTTGGCAGCAATCAAGTCCAGCTTGTTCGTGCTGAGGTAGACGAAAGAAACCTTGTTGGCGCCGGCGCATTGGTTGTTGGTGATGGTGCTCTGCTGGGTGCCGCACTGAGAGACGGTCTCGCAAGTCCTGCCATTGGGCATGGAGTAGCTCAGCTTGAGGTTGCCAGGCTTTGTGCAGGAAACCTGGATCTGATCAATGGTGAAGCCCTTCTGGTCAGAGATGGCGGGAGCCGAGGCCGTCTGGCTCTGGCAGCCACAGCTAAGATGCTTGAAGAAAGTGCGGCGTCCGAGCTTGTCCCGCTTGGTGGTAAGGTCGGAGCCATCACCGTCGAAACCAGAGAGCGAGAGGCCCTTGTACTGAGGTACGGGCTGGTTCTGGGGGACGTCGTCGAAGTTCCAGCCACCGGACTGTCCCGAGTTACACTCTTGCTGGATGGTCCTGGGGTTGGAGTACTTGGGGGCTCCCATGAAGACCTGTCCAAGCTGGCCGAGGAGCTCGAGGGTAGCCGAAGCCTGGTGGACGGAAGCGGCCGTCGCCAGGAAGGCGTATGAGTACTTCATATTGAAAATTAGTTGATTGGTGTAAGCGATGAGTCTATAAGCTGATGTGAAAAACGAAACGAGATATTATATATGGTTATCGAGGTCAACGAGGGTGCAAGACCAGAGTCCCACCGTATGAACAACGGGGCAGCCGAGTCGAAGCGAAGGACAAATGCCAAAGAACAAACGAGTGATTCTTTGACACTTGAGGGTTGAGATAGGAGATTGCAGTTGATTGTTGACGGTGAGTGGTGTGAAGAAGAAGCGGACGGATGAGCAGGAGGATTGCCCCGATCTATATAGCAGACCGAGATGAATGGGATGGCACTGGCCCTTGGTAACGGTTCCCAGTACACCCCTTTGGCCCCCTCCGGCCCCCTCTGGGAGCAAGAGAGCAAGCCATGGGGAGCATCTCAGCCCGGGCTTGGACGGTGGGCAACTGCCGGAGCTCGTCCGCGAGGCGTCGAGGTCCACCGAGCCCGAGTGGCCTTGATGGTCAAACGGGCTTGGGGGACGGCGAGGCTTAGCGCATCCCTGCTCATCTCTGGCACGGCTCTGCGGTAGACTTCGACTTCAAGCCACCATCCTGAGGCGTGAGGCCTCAAGGCCCGGCAGGCGATGCGGCGGACAAGTATGGGCCTGCTCCCTCCATCGTTGGACCCAGGGGTTCGAGGGCCACCGTAGAATAGCATCCACTGATCCTGGGAAGGTCGACGAGGGTGGTGTGGAGGCACTGCTGAAGAGGTTGCCGCCGGCGGATCAAGATTGTTTCGAGAGGCCCGGGTTGGGGATTGTTGCGCTTGGATCTCGTGCTAGAGAGGCGCAAAGAGGGTCGTTGGAAAAAGGAGGGCCCACTCATCAGGTCGACAAGCGTCTCGATACTAACTCATCGGCCAAAATGTCTGTTCGTCGAGGAGACGATTTCCTTCTCACTCGTTCTTGGCGGGTGGAGTGTCGAGACTCGAGAGAGGGGAGTTTGCCTGTGCTCAAGGACCCGTGCCACCATTGTTGATGATATCTTTTTTTTCGGGTTTATTTTCTTGTGCGTTTTGGCTCTTGGCGGTGAAAGGAAACATTCATCGGGAAGGAAAGAGTGAGTCTTCAGAGACAGATTCGCGACTGCCTCGGGCCGCCGCTCGAGCCACGCATGTAATCAATACCTACCTAGGTAGCCATGTACCGTTCTGGTGCGGCTGGCAGCGCACAGGTACCAACGACTCCGAAAGCACGACGCCACCAACCAGCAGCCAGGTTTTGCCCTCTAGTAGGTACCTACCTAGGTACCTTAATTAGCGTCAGGAACACCCGTCTTTGGACTTGCCGCTAACATGAAATTCGTTGCTTGATCCATTTCCATCGCCTACTCCGATGCTTGGTCATTGTATCGTATCCAACAGTATCTTACCGACGCGTACCGACGACTCCTCAAGGCTCAAGCTGATCTCAGGTGAGATCCCACCTGGCGCCTCGTTAGTCGAAGAGCGTGTAAGCGTAGAACGACTCGCCGGACAGACACTGACCAATTCAGCAAACAGGCAGTCAGTCAATACGATGCCCAGAAACGCGCATTAATTTTATCCTGCACAGCCTATTCAAACGCTGTTTCCAAGCCATCTAGCTTCTCTCCCTGTTTCTAAGGGTTCCATATGTCCTGTTCACCATCCGCCATAGTCACCCTATGAGGCGGTGTCGTAGGTGGTGTCCTGGGGCGGACCACCCTTCTCCGGAATCGCGACGGTGTTCAGCAGCAATAGGAAGCTGGGCTCAGCCCTCTGGGGCCTCCGCAGTTTTTGTTACAGGCTATAAACAACTCTCCCGTCCCTTAGCTCCAAAGAGGCATTCCTCTGTCTGTGACAGGTATCCCCAGATTGTTGACTCGCTATGCAACCAGGAACTCTTACCAGTCGACGTCATTCTCTATGGATAGTCTGCCTGCCAAATCATCGAGTCATTATGCTCACCAAGACCGCGTATCCGGAGCGATTTGACCCTGTGGACCCTTTTCGGAGACATGCGATTCAATCGCCAGCTCGAATGTGATGTTTTGCCGTGTCATGACAACAAACTCATCGTATCCTCGAGTAAATATCCAGCTCTCTCAACTTGTTTCCAAGAAAAGAGACCCCTAACGGCTTCAGAATCATCTCACTTCTGCGACAACTTCCATCCAACAGCGCTTTGTAAACCGGAAAGCTCCCTCTGCCTCCCGTCGAGCCAGGAGTCTGGTGGTTTCAGGGCTTCCGGCCGAAATGACGTCTAGCCTCACCACTAATAGCTCAACTAGTGACAACTTCAGCTCTCCATTCATGTTCTACACTCGATGCCCAAGGGCCTACCCCTGCTATACGGTACCCGTCTTGGCATGTGTTCGCTCCGTCCCCGAGAGCAAGGCACGGCCTCCACTCAAATCCCGGGGGTAACGTCCGAGTCCATCACCGTCCACACAGGGCCCTTACGAAACAATGCTTCGTTGCGTCGCTCTCATACTTCATGCATATCTATTTCTACATTGGACGTGATGTACCACTTTCCAAACTGCTAAATTCAACTTGGTACACGTTCGATTCCATGACGCACAACTAATGGGCTGCAAGTTGATTCAGATTCCTTACTGTTGTGAACCCAGAAGGCGTCTCCCGCGAACAGGGGTATGCCTTGTACCAAGTGCCTCATCGTCAATGATTGCCCTACAAGGTAATGACCTTGGACGTGGATCATGTTACTTCGTAGAACGTGAACATATACCCTGAGAAGATCTTTAAGCCCTAAAACAAGGTTACTGGATCCAAGAAATGTAGTCCTTGGCTACAACCACAACAGTCTCGGTGATATTTACAACGAAGAGGTTTCGTATTGGAGCTCCTGTAACGGTAGACTCTCCCGACTACATGTATAATCTAGAGAGCTCAGCTATCGTGCATCCCGAAATTGAGGCCCGCTTCAGGTAAGAATCGGTCCGTGTTCTTTGAAGCTTCTCGAGGTTCTTCCTAAAAAGCGGCTCGATACTAGTTGTGATGTAACGCTGTTACACTCGAGTCAGTGCCAGCTTCTATCCTTTATTTGGCTTTTGACGACTCGTGTTGACGTGCAAGCCAGACATGTCCTAACCCACGGCAGTGCCCTTTTCTGGGGGAGGCTACTAAGCCCCAGAGACAAACTCTATTACATATTGATCGACATCAGCTACAGGTGAAGCGTGCATCCTTATGAGCGGGAGAAGAAGGGAACATGAATAGACCTCGGCTGGTGGATCATGCTGCGGAAGGCATGCCAATCAGGTTCAAAATCTTCAGTGGCCTTCTAGATCTGACACTGATTGTAGCCAGTCTCCTTAGAAGTAATACACGCTCTCGCTCCTATGCAGGAATATACCAACTTATCAAGAACCGGTGAAACCTGCTCAGCCACTGCTATACGTTACCTTGGAACATCTTGACAAGACAACTATGCAATGCCGACTGTGCCTGTGAGATCATTCACCCGAGATAGTAACTACATTAGATGTCTACGTACATGTCTGAGTCTTGACAACTGGGGCCAGTTGATGTCAACGATTTAGAGTATCAACAGGGCACACCCCCGTGTTCTGGTATCCTTCTGTTCTATCATAGCCATCGCTAGGCTAACATGTTTCGTCTTTCCACACTAGACCACACAGCTCCCCCCGTACATGTAGCTGTCGGTACATGGTGCCTCGCGCCAACTCGAAGCGTTCGCGTGGTATCACCTTCAGCTACCATCAGTTTTCCGTAAAGCCTCACCGGGAGAGCTAGTGGTTCGCGACTTGTACCCGTCATGGTGGAGATTCTTCACCCGTGTAAGCGGATCAACTCTTCATGTTGCTTGCTCGCTATTGAGATCACCACAATGAACCAACCATCGAAAATTCAACCTTCTTTACTCGCTTGCGCAGTCCAGAAGCTAGGAAGCAGCGGAAATTAATCGAGCTTCGGTCCTTGTTGCGAAATTAAAGAGACAAAATATTGATCTTGCTCAAAGCGCAGTGCGCACGGCCGCGCGCGGACCGGGGGACCCACGACCCGACCGTTTCTTAGCTGCGATGGCCCCAGGAATAGTAAGTGATTAAGCTTTCGTGTATCGAGATTTTGGGATGAAGACGATGTATGATGTCTTTCTAATTCTGCCTAAGAGTGGAAAAAGGTTGGCGAGGTGAATACATGTAGAGCCATTCTCACTGAAGTCCGTGATGTTCCGCGGCATCTGCCTACATGTAGATATCTCAATGTTCTAAAGGTTTAATACCGGCATCTCCGGACCGACTTTCTTACTTTATTCCATGTCGTTATACGAGAATCTGTAAGCAGACTAGTAACTATAGCAGGGAAGAGGACGGAGTCGACAAGGCCCAGTGTCAGCGGTGGCGCAACAAGGGTCTCTTACAATGGCCACCCCCATTGCTCGCAAAAAGGCCTTGTTTCTTCATTATGCGGCTCTTCGAAACAAAGAAACACCCCCTTCAATGAACTGGATCTCCGGGCATCTCTGGACCCGCCCACGGCCGCCCATCGGTGGCTTAACCCCCCGAAAGAGGGCGCTCGGCCTCCGAGTATCCACAGCGAGGTCTTCCCCTTCGCATCCGGCGCCGAGCCACTATTAGATCGTTTCAAGTTGCGGTCCACCTGAGGCAAGCTCGTATCTTGAACCGACAGGGAGCACTGCATCTCTGTGGTTGATGTTTGGAAGACGTTCAACATGAATGCCGTCATCGTGCTTGCACACCCAAAAGATGCAAGAGACCAGGCTTCAGGTATGGCCCCTCTCTTGATGCTCGTTGATCATTGGTATCGAAATGTGCGTGCTCAACTTCAGACGACCAGAGTTTTCAGGGTCGCTTTCCCGGCTGGGACGTTCCAATAGTCTGTAGGATCTCTTGAGTAGAGTTGATGAGAGTGCTTTCCCTTTGCGAGCGTTAATTCACTTTGGATAATGTGGTGTATTCTTATTCTTTGATCAGGTGAATGTTCGCGTTGACCGGAGTCGTCGGAGGCGTCGGAGTCGGCATCGTCGAGTCACGGCAGCAACCCGAGAAACCCCTGAACTATTGTCATTGCTGGACTCAATCGCCTAGATAAATTTGTCGGTCCGAAGATAGCAATGTCAATTTCAGAAATGAAATTCTAGAGCGGACGTCGCTTGCCGCGAATCAACAGCCTTGTCTCGTGATTGCGCCACAAAGCGGCCACTCCGTTCGCCCACCGCGACAGTAATACATTATTCATCTCGATTTGCAATTCTCACTTTTACTTGCTGTCGATCCGAATCCGTGTTTCCTGAGCTTATCGGACCTGCTACCAGGTCTTGGGGACGTCGATTCGGAGCTCGCAGTCGGTGGCTAGGCGTGCAAATCGACGTTTCATGTTCGCGAGGAGGTGGTAGACTGCATGTTTTTGCACGTTTCCTGTGCCCAGTAAGCTTTCGAACGTATAGGTTGACATGTTGATAAAGATAGCAAAGCCGGAAACTCTTAATGCCGGCCATCTCCCCATGTTGTATCCGTCTTGCGAAGCACGAGAATCGATCGCTCGACCGCGACCATACCAACTCGAACGACGATTGATTGTTCCCCGACCGAGTGTGATTTTATGAAGATATCGTCTTCTGATTTGATACGATTGGTACTCAAGACGGACGATGGACTCGCGACTGTACGTCTGTCTCCAAAAATGAAGCCATCCAGCAGACGCTGGTGGCCCCTTTGATCAAACGCTTGCACCAGACGTGCGGTGTCACTTTCGCACCGCATTCGACGACAGAGGCCAGGCGTGACACCTCAGCTGGTAGAAGTATAAAATCGAGTAGATCATTTTGAGCATCACGCCGATACTACTCATTTATTTGGATGGTTTCTCTGTCGACGGTCGGCATGACAGCATGTAGCTCCGACAGTCGGTCTGATCGCTTGGTGTTTCGCGATGAACAGGAACCGCGTCTGGCATTAAAATGGCGTGAGCTGATGAAATCCATTATTTAGTATGATGCTGCGTATTTTCGAACGGAAGTCTCTGTGGTGTTGAGGCGTCCAGAATATGGACGTATCGTATGGCAACCCCTTTTAAGCTCAGACGAAGACACTTCGAAATGTGCGATGGAAGGCCTCGAGATTTCCCGTGCGGTGTTCTATAGCTGTCTTATGGGACATGTGCCTACAGTCTTCAAGCTTGTACATAATCATGAATGATGGGGGGCACAAACCACGGGCCGCGGAGAATATGACATGCTTGTGTGGCGGCGCCATCGACTAGCAATATAGATATCGTGATACAGAATCTACCACACCGATTATGATGAAACTATGCAATTGCTCAACTGCTATCAATCCTTCGTTCAGTCATTAACATCTAGTCCTTAAAGATTCATCTCCTCTTCCAAGAAATGCAAGATAGTCCAATATGATGATAGTGATGTCCTTGAGTCCATCATGACATGGAACCATTAACTCGTGCCATGTAGCCCCTACTTCTTACCAACCGCCTCAGCATAAGTCCCCTTGAAACCTGACCCAGCGTCTGCCTCGGGTTTCTTGACGCGGGTCACCAGTCTCTTGTTGCCCATCTTGCCGAGGACAATGTACTGGGGCTGGCCGTCACTGCCGGCCCCTTTGGACGGCGTCCCCATGTTGGCCGAGGCGTCGGACGCCACGGCAGACGTTTCGGTCGTCATTTTGGCGGACTTGGAGTCGATGTCCGTGTTATGTGATGAGGCAGCGGTAGAAGTATATGATGGTGATGACGAAAGCGTCGAACCGATGGAGCAGCTTCGGCTGGACATTTTGGCTTCTGAGCTTGTCAGTCTCGTGTCCCTGAGATTGAAAGCAGTCCGTTCAGGGGCACCAACCTGGATGTGTATGCTGAACTTGATGGATTTCAAGTATTCGAGTGAGCTGTAAGCGTGATCGCAAGAGAAGTCTAGAGAAGTGATGTGATGATGAGATGAATAACGGAAAGCTACGATTGAGAAACTCATCGAGAACGACGGCCATTTATACGCAGAAAGCTCAGTGAATTCCCTCTGATCTATCCTGTTCACTCTCGTTCGATTCATTGCTTTCCCTTTGTTCTCTTCGTGACGCTGCCGGATGTTCTCTCCCTTCTTCCCACAGGCCAGAGTCGCCTGCAGTGACGACGCATGCCTGTCGGGCTCGCAAGTGAGGCCAATGAGCTCCGAGATTCGCGCAAGCCTCCTCCCAGAACACCTTGAACACATGAAGAACGGACAAAGGAATAGGTATGACAGGATCTGTCGAGGCGCGGGTGCGGTAGTTGGGAAGCCCCCCCCCCCCCCCTGGCCCCCAACCCGGAGGCGTTCCGCGACCCATGGCTGCGAGGGCGAGACAACCAGCAAGTCTTACGGCGTGATAGCTTGGGTTCATCACAGGCTTCAATAAAAATCTGATAACGATCAAATCTTTGAATTTGAAGAGGATAAGATAGACGGCCTTTTGGATGAGACTTGAATGCTCTTGCCAGAGGCTCTCCCATCCGTCATCTCGCCCTCTCGCCGACCCAAGGCTCACTCAAGCCCTTGTCTATAGGTGACACAGGGCGCTTCAGGGACCCATGCCATCCCCCGAGTGAGCCCTGGCTCTTGTGGCTGGGCCTGCTGCCTTCCCGATGTCAGTCATGGACAAAGGCAAGCCGATGTCTCGGTCTGTCTTGCTACATAAACGCGGCGGAGGAAGGGGTCGACGAAACAGCCACCAAGCCAGGCTTCTTTCAACACGCAGATCGAATTCCATGACTTCGTGAATTGCAGCTTGGAAACCCGTCATTGTGGACGCTCCGAACCAACGTAAAGTGTCTCACGGATGAAGACGTCACTCTGCCACCTAAAGATTCACCCGCCGCTCTGCATCTTTCGCAGTCTTTCTTCAGCAGCCCTGGCCCTTCGCTCCCTCTCCAATCGCATCCTCATCTCCGGTGTCAGTCCCGCCATCGCCTCTTGCCTTTGTTCTTGGGGCGTCTTCGTGAGCGCTGCTCCCAGGGGATTGCCCTTGGCCTTGCCACGGGACGAGATCTGAGGCCCTTCTGACCGCAATCTCTCTTCCTCAGCTTTTCGCCTTTCTGACTCTTGCCGCTCCGCGTCTTGCCTCTCGCGCTCCTCCCTTCGATCCGCTTCCGCCCGAGTCATAGCCGCAGGTACCTTGGCTTCGTCCCAGGCCCATTTCCCTTCTCCAAGCTCCGACCTTGCCACACGAAACGCGTCCCGTGTCGCCCGATCGCCAGCGAGTTCAAAGGCTGTCCTCCCTTCGACATTCTTCAGGGCGGGATCAGCTCCTGCTCTGGTCAATATGCCAAGCACAAGAGGGGCCGAGTTTTGAGCGGCCGCAAAGTGAAGAGGACGCGGTGTTCGATGATGCTGTTCCGGGGGCTGGAACTCAAAATCAGGGCTCAATTTGTTGTTGCTGAGATAGGAGAGGAGTGCCGGCAACTTTGATCGTCGAATAAATGCCTGAAGCTGGGACGTATGTAGGAGAGCCGTCTCCTCTTCCTCAGACAATTTGGGCTTTGTCGGCTTGGCACTCGACGGCTTTGTGAGTGTCGAGGATGTCTGCTCCTGCTTGGCCTCTTGAGCCGGATCAATCTCTCGCACCTTGAGGCGCGTCAGCTCAATAAACGATCGCATCAGCTCCTTCTGAGTGGCGCGCCTGGTGCTGAAGGGAAAGCCCCGGAGTCGCGTGTCGTTGTGCTGCAAAACCTGGCCCTCATACGGACCGAAGAGCGTCCGTCGATTGGTAGAACCCGTGGCCCTAATGAAAAGGAGCTCAGAAGTGTCTAGCAGGCCCTTCCATTCTTGAAGAAGATTTCGCACATCGTTGACAAGTGCCTGCTCGTTGTAACGTCGCAAGCTAGAGCCGGCCGAGTGGGCGTTTCCCTTTGAGTTGTCATTCGCCGACTGAGAGCCGCCTTGCTTCCGTCTCGTCGTGTACCGGTGAAAGGTCTTATGGGCCAGGACAGTCGCCTCCCTGTTCATCGACGTCGTTCCTTTAGACGCTCGAGGAGCTAAAGAGACCACCATTGCCGCAAAGTGACCGCCTCCAATCATGCAAAGGAAGATGTGCGGCCCTTTGTAGGCCATGGGTGGTAAAGTCCCATCTTTGGCAGGTGTGGGCATTGCTATAGGCGGTATTTGCTTATCCTTGAGGACTTGAACCGGATCTGGCTTCCTCAGCTCCTCTTCAGTCAAGATGGCGCGATAAATGCCAAAGTATGTCTTTTCTGGGAGCACTGGCGAGGCGAACCAGATCAGTGGAGGCTTTGCTCGATTGCCTCTACCTGTACTCGATTCGCCATCTGGCTCATTGTCTTCGGCGTCGCCTTTCCTGTCTGTTAGACGGGCTTGCCTTCTCAGAAGCGCAGTCAATGTAGAGTCTTGACGTCCGTCATCTTGTTCGTCTTCCGAGTCATCGGAGTCGGATCCGGACAGCGACTCATCAAGGTCGCCTATCAGCTTGTCAAAGTCGATCTCGGACACCGGCTTCAGCCCCCGAAGCTTCTGCTTGAGGTTATAGTGGTGAAAGTCAGACTTGAGATGACTTCGCTGATCCTCGACAGTGGTGAATGTCAAGCCACACATGGAACACGATTGAGAGCCGACGACATTGTCGGTGCTCGTGTTGGAGCTCTTGTCATTTGACTCTGGTGAATGATCTAGGGCGGGATAATTGGACAGGTTGACGTCTGCCTTGAGCTGGAGAGTCTCTAGCACTTGGCCGGGAAGATCATAGGCTGTAAATATCGGTGTCAGTAATCGGCGTGTTCTATGACTCAAATGGCTTCTTCATTCATCTCACCATAGAGTGGCCGCCGAAGGAGATCGTCGCTCTTATTCGCCATGCTGGCCATGGGCTCTTGAAGTAAAGAGTTTAACCTGAAGACTGCAAAGGAAGTGTGCAGTGCTAATGGAGATTTTCCCAAGATTTAATTTGTCCCGTTTGTCGATGAGTGGTAGCAGGAGGAATTGCGCATCGGGTTTATTCTTGGGGTGAAGCGCTGACTCAATCGGCGAATCGATGTCTCCACAACCGTCACCATCCACCAAAAGGGTACGAAGTACAGCCTGTCCAGCGATGACGCTTATCTTATCACGTCGGGTCGCTGCTCGCCTCACAACTTGCCATCTTGCATCACCATTCGTCCTCGTCGCATCCTCTCATTGCAGCCTGCCGAAGCAAACCACTTCGCTAGACTACCATCTATGCGCCTTGAGAAATCCAACGTTCATGTATAGAATCCGTCTTGGACCAAAATTCACGTCATGTTGTGCAATAAAGCTAATAGCCATCATCATTTGTTTCTTGTGTAACTTTGTGAGCTCGGTTATTCCTCAAATGCTGACAATCCGGTGAGCGGGAAAGCTCATTTCGTGACTAGCAAAGCCAAAGATTATTCCCTAATCCATTCGCCGTTCCGGCACAAGCAAACATCCTCTCAAATCATCCCTTTTGGACAGATAGCAAGACTTACTCCCGGCTCGATCAAAAGATCCCACTGCCCCAAATCTATGGTATCATCAACTCATCTCGACGTGGAATCGTGTTCGGCACAGCTGCACGTTTCCTGTGCCTGCTTCGTCATTCGCGTCATCGTGTAGGTGCGCGATACTCGGTTACATGCGTGGCTGTAGACCGACTTTGGTTCGGAGAAACTCGACAATGTCGTCCATCTCCTTGGGGATGCCGTACGCGTGCCCGAGTCCGTCGTACGTCTTCCAGTCCACCTCGAATTCGACGGAACGCATGGCTTCAAAGGCGAGTTCCCCGTGGCGACAGGCAATGGTGGCGTCGTCCTTGCCGTGGCCGAGAAAGATGGGCGTACCGAAGGAGGTCCTGTCCTTGGTTGGGCTCAAGTCGCTCCTCATACCGAGTAAGAGGCGCTCGTACACCTGAGCTCTGACGATGGGGTCGTCGTTTCCTGAGCTGACTGGCTGACCAGAGCTGTCGATGAGGCCATTATTGGCACCTTCATGAATGTCGTCATCTTCTTCCGTGCTACTGTCGTCAGTTGATGAATCCTCGGCAGCGTTCATCAGGAGCTCGAACTGGTAGGGCAGGAACCCGCTCATGCCGATGACGCCGCCAATCCTGTGGCCAAGGCTGAGGAGGACGACGAGGGACACGGCGCAGCCCTGGCCGAGGCCGCCAATGATGATGCGCTCCGGAGGCAGAGTCCTCATCTCCCACTGGATGAGGGTAATGAGCTGGTGCGCCGAGGTGCAGAGACCTCTGCGCTGAAGCTCCTGGTCATACCGCGGCTCCTCCAAGCGCGCAACGTCGAACCACAGCGTCGTCCGTAGCTGGCCGAATGCATGGCAGTGGCGGCGCGGCGCCGTGGGGAAGACGAAGCGCACGCCGGGGAACAGCTGGGTGAGCTTGCGACCAGACGAGGTCAAGCCCCTGCGGAGCAGATCGCCACCAAATATGCGGCCGTTGGATAGGGCGTCGTGTAGAAGGATCATGGTGTGCGTGTGCGGCGCCGAGGGCCGCTCGATCTGCAACTCAAGGTCGCACGGTGGTCGCGGGACGCGGCTCGTCGTGCTCACCTGCATGATGGCGACGGGAGGTGATGCGTGCTATGATGGTGATGATGCTGTTGAAGAAGAAGAAGATGGTGATGGTGATGGGTGTAGATGTTGAGATGGAGAGTTGTCATGGTCATGATGGCTGGATGAAGAGCTGTCCATCTAGAGGCCTGTTGAGAAAGCCGACAGCTGGCAGGCAGTTGGAAGGCAGCTGTCAACAAACGAACCAGGTGCAAAGGAGGCTCAACTGCCAGCTGGCTTCTGCTGGCCTGCTCTGTTCAGCGAGGTGGCAGCAAGATGGAAAATCTCAACCTGCGCCTGCTCGCGCCAGCTGCTGGGAGACGAGAATGTGGCGCCGGGAAACGTTATCGTGCGATAGACTGGACCAAACCTAGACTGAGTGTATCTATTACAGATGGCAAGGTAGCCTGGCGAATGTAAAGCTTTGGAAGATGGAGCAGAGGAGCACAGGTGCTGGATCACAAGTATGACTAGAGTTGATGAGTTGAGCGATCGGGTCGAGTTTGCGCAATGAAATGTGAGAGAGAAGCACAGGCCATATAGGCAACACTGCACCCTAACACCATAATTCTGAGCATTATCCACCTGTGGCTACGGACGCACTTGAGGATTCGTTTGCCGAAAATCCGATTCCAAAATTCGCCAAAATCTCTCGTCAGTCCGACTCAGTCGACGCTCCTACTTTGCCTTAACCACGACAATATATCGCTGAGAAAATGTGCCTCACGATTTCGATTTCCACAGAAAGTCGAACCATCACATCGCTTCACAAGCTGATATAGAGCCTCACGTCTTGCCTACGTGAAGGGCTTGCAATCACCAGTCTATTACACTCATTTTCTGTTCGTTTGGTATACGTCTCCAAGTGTCTCAAAGCAATGGCTGCCGATGTGCAGCACTGAGCTTTTCTATATATCTGATTGACATGCTCCATCTATTCGGACACTCGCTAACTACTGACATGGAAGTCCGACCAGCTTCATTCATATTCGATGGCTGATACGTTGTTGCACCTCCGATTCAGAAACCGTCACCCGGCTCCAACAGTCATAGGAGGCAGACTAGAGTACGTGCTGACAAGGACCCATTTTGTTGATCAGAAACAGCTCAAAATTGGTATTCGACCTTGTACAAGAAGAGGAGAGGCTCTTGTCTGTAAAAGGGGATATTCTACGTTCCAGCTCGGCCCCGGAGTCTAGAAGATCGCCGAGCCGCAGAGTCACGCATCGGCCGAGATGCACCGCCCAATCGGGCAAGCTGATCCAAAGCAAAGTGAGATGATTCGATGGGCTCACGCTGCATATCAACCGTAGATCTACAGTACTAATGGCTTGTCCGCATGTACATTCGCGAGACATGTCATCGCAGACCGACGTCGATCCATGGTGGCCCAACACCGACATCGGCAGGACCGTCAGACCGCGCGGGGAGATGCACAAATAGAATCCAAGTTCGTGTATAAGCTTGCCGTCTTGACAGATAACTTTCATGACGATGATTCCCTGATCGACAAAAGATTATACCCGACTCGGGGCGTCATGCGAGCTGTCATCAGCTGTCATCTGTCGATACTGGCCCACTGTGCTCGGCATTGCCGTCGACTTTTCTGGACAATCTCGTTCGGCATTTCCAGCGTGTGTCCAGCTTGAAGCCACACGCGCGCAGAGGAAAACTCAAAAGTCATGGGTTTTCTTCTCGGGGTTTTGTGATTTTAGTTTCCGAGATCGTCCCCTTTCTTCAAGCCACGTTCCGCGCGCTAAAATGACGGAACCAAGAAAAAAATGTCCGACGGTCGGATTCTGTAGGTGACTTACACGTTGACTATCTCGTTTCGCTTTTCGCAAGGGGGGGAAACATGGCAGCAACTCTAGGGAAGCGATTTGAACGGGACGCAAAAAAATTGAGGAGTACCCGATTCGAACGGATAGCCTTCAGGAATCTCCAGATCTGGAATCTGACGCGCTACCGTTGCGCCAACCCCCCAGTCCATGGGCCGTCTCAAGGATACGTCGCCCATAAACGATTGCCGCTCCGCAAGTGCCGGCATCAGGCGTCCAGTCGCATCGTGCGGCGCTGCGGCTGACTGCTCTTGCGCCGCACTTCCCGCAACCGCAATTGGGAATTTGGCGCAGCGCGCGCTTTTTGGTCCTCGGGGAAATGCGTCGAGCAGACTCCATGACAATTTTCGCCTCTGTGGCGGGCATGGCGATGCCGGTCGGTGATGGGAACAGAGACAGGTCGCACTGTCGCAGTACGGCATTCGAATAATATATAATCACGGCGAGAACTCCTCTCTCTCAGTTGCCGTTAATGGCTAAAGGAGAGCATCCGACAGAAAATTCTACAGAATTCAAGGCATCCATTTTGAGATTTTTATGAAGCATCATGTTGCTGCGCTTCCTCATTGTCCAATTACCATGCCTTCTGGCTGCGGCCGCTCCGCTGGCTGCAAACTCGTCCGATCCGAAAGCCATCATGGCGCAGGCACAGACTCGATATGAGCGTAACACGAAGCAACTCCTGCAGCGGTCAAAAACGGCTTGCAACATTTACACCGTCTCGGTTCGCAAGGCCTGGGACGATCTGACCGAGACGGAGAGAAGGAATTATATGGACAGCGTACACTGTCTGCTAGCCAAGAAGCCGGCTCGATCCGATCCCAGGGAGGTCCCAGGGGCGCGCACGTGGAACGACGACTTTGTATGGTCGCACGTTTCCCAGACAAACTTCATCCACGACTCAGGCCTGTTGTTCCCATGGCATCGGCAATTCATGTGGGCGTACGAGCGGACGCTCCGGGACGAATGCGGCTACCGCGGCGCGCTGCCGTACTGGGCGTGGGAGCGGCACACGGCAAACCAGAGCAAGTCTCCCGTCTTCCAGCCCGGCGCCACGTCCTTTGGGACGAACGGTCGCTACGTCCCACACGTCTCCAGGAACGCATCGTTTGTCGGACTGCCAGAAGGATACAGTCTGAACCTGGCAGTACCCGCCGGCACCGGGGGAGGCTGCGTCAAGGACGGCGCCTTTGCGAACCTGACCCTCAACCTGGGCCCCGTCTCGTCCGGCAAGAACGCTCCAGACAACCTATACGGCAATCATTATAACCCGCGGTGCCTGACGCGCGACTTTTACCAGCCGCTTAGCACGGCTCACCTGACGAACAAGACCATAGCTGATTTATGGGCCAAACAGTCGATTCACGACTTCCATCCGATGCTCGAGGAGACGGCACATATGGCCAGCCACATATACGTCGGCGGGGAGAACTCAGACCAGTACACGTCGCCCAGCGATCCCGTCTTCTACCTGATCCACGCCCAGATCGATCGGCTATGGACCATCTGGCAGGGACAAGACTATGCATCTCGGCGGGACGCGCTCGACGGGACCGTAACGGTGCTAAATATACCGCCGTCGGAGAATGCCACGCTGTCGACGGTGATGCGCATGGGGGTCGCGGCCGGGGGTGACATTCCCATCTCGCGAGCCATGTCGGCGATTGAAAATGACTACTGCTACATGTATGCGTGAGTAACCATGAGCGGAGTGTTGAAGTGAGCAGATGCGATAGATTTCGAGAGTCATGTCCCCTTTTTTCGTGGAAAGGGATTGCCCTTGTTATCCACCTCAGTTGCTTTGAAAAGGAGAGCCAGCTCGTCGGGACTCGGCATTGTGTGGAGGCTTGTATGTTCGCTTGAAAGCTGATGACCCTAGATGACTGTTGTATGATTTTAGATATGTGCGATTAGAGGGAAATAGACTTTTCACCTTACATCGAAGGGAATGTCAGTCGGCTCGTGAGTATGCGTGATTTGTTCAGTTCGCCCCGTGTAAGAAGGGAGAAAGCAAGTTGGAGCAAAATTCAAAGACGAAAAGGTACCTAGGTACCCGTGTACAAGCAATCAGCTCCTCCCCACTTGCCGGTCCCCAGTCTCGGAAAGTGCTCATCCATTTGCCCCCACATCTCCACGGCCTTTGTCCCTTTAGCGCGTAGGCGGAGAATTCTCCTCGCCTTCTGTGTGGGTGAGCTCGAGTCCTCGGCGTGAGCCGCAATGCTCCAGAACTGCCCAGGCAGGCAGGATCAATTTGACCCGCTTCAGCGTGGACCGTTGACCAGCTGAAAATGAGCCGCACGCTGCGACCACCCGGCGCCAGGGATTCGATAAAAGTGCGGGGACCGCGCACACTGAACTGAGTTCATGGTCCCTTGACTCCCTGGACGGGCTCCCTGTTACGTATCCCAGGTTTTAACTTCCAGCGAGGGAGCACCAGAACCTGAAACTGGGTTTGATGAATGAGGTTGAGCGCCTTGGACAATCTGACCATGGTTTCCCTTGAGGTGATGCTAATAACTTACCTTGCCTAGTGAATATCGATGCATCACATTGAATGATGAATCTATACGAATAGAGAGACTTGCTTTTTCCTTCCGTATTTGTAGCCAATGACTCGCGTACCGATTGTGCAAATCATACGCAACATGGAACAACTCTTTCCGCCCTCTCTGCATCACCCTGTCGGCGTCTCTTGACAAAGCTCTCTGCCAACATCTTGTACTTGCAAACGCCGTTGGTCGTTCTTGCATACTGTAGCACCAAGCAAATTAATACCTTACTCCATCTGCGAGCATCATGTCTTGCTGCCCCTCCTCTAGCGTCATCGCACTTGATGCGCCTGGTCCGTGTCACCGTGACCTTCTGCCCTGTGCTTCCGACGTGCCTTCCCCGCGCCTCATCGTCAGCGCCCAACGTGCTGATGCTGGTCCCTGCCCCGCGCTGCCTTCCTCGTAGGGTGCGCGTGCGTGCTTGACATCATGCTCGACGCACTTCAGCTGCCTTGCCCAGTTTTCCGAGCCCGGCCCTCAGATCCCTCCCTTACTGTCCAGTGCTTTACCTGATTCGATGTCGGTCGTCAAACCTGCAGGGCTGTATTCTTGAATTCTATGCAAGATAACCTTATTATAACCCGCTCTCCCACTCACCTACCATCCTTTACCCTCTTTCTTTTCACATCTACTTCGTAGCACCACCTGCATACCTCAGTATATCCAGCCCGTACACGACAGTCTCGACCTGTACATCATCGTACCCATCGCATACCTAGCATCTAGAACTCGACTTACAATATGGACTTTGTCAATAAACTCACTGGCGGCAACAACAACAACAACGCCGCCAACCAAAACACCAACCAAAACGCCCAGCAGCAGTCGGGCGGCTTCATGGACAAGATCAACAACATGGCTGGCGGCGGCAAGCAAGGCGAGGAAAATGAGGACGCCCTCGACAAAGGTACCACTCCACCTTTTCCCCCGATCCGTTTATAGTACCGAGTTCTGATCGGGATCCCCATCGCTAGCCGTCGACATGTTCCAAGAAAAGGTCCTCGGTCAGGGCGATCAGAGCAACGAGACGGCCGCCGAGCAGGCCAAAGACGAGGCTATTTCCGACTTCATCCGCGACAAGTACAAGGGCACTATAGGCAAGGACTTCCCCGTGGCCGACAAGGACAAGAAGATTGGCCTTTAGACGCTTCGTCTCAGCACTACTTTCCTTGTACGATAGATAGCCTTGATGCCCATCATGATTATAAAATATCTTCCTAGAAAGCCCGCAACACTTTCCATCTGACATGTTCACGAAAGACTTGCAGAGTTTGGTCGAATCAATGTTATTGCACAAAGGATATTCCATCGGATACACACAAAAAAGCCGGGGAACAAGAACGCTCGCCTTCCTGCTCAAACTATTCCCTGATAGAAACACATTTGCAACCGTTAGTCGTTAGGTTCCGATCCGACACCTAGCCAGATATCGCTTTCGTGATACCGCTTCATTGTAAGCAATCTCTGAAAAGAAAACCCAATAACAACAATGAAAAGGCGCGATTGTCCATCGCTTGCGGTCAGGAATCGCTTCTTCAATCTAATCCCAATCATTGCGCAGCGTCCAAATGCCAGCGCCAATAGAAAACTTCTGTTACCTATGCCAACGTACCACAAACCCTGAGTAATCGTTTTTCGGACTTGTCGATGCGAGCTGCCAGTCGTACTTCGCCGTTTATTGGTGAGCGCCGGGGTACATGGTCGGGGGCGAGGGATATGCGTGGATAATGGGCCCGTACATGGGCTGGCTGTAGCCTCCTCGAAATCCGCCCCTTTGGCCGAACCAGCGACCGCTGCCCCGATAATAACTGCTCTGGCCTCTGCCTCGCATACTGTAGTCCGGAAACCAGTTTCCGTTGCCGTAACCATGTGCTGGATAGACATGTGCTGGACTGTTGTATTTACCTCGCGGCGCTGCTGTACCTCGGTGGTGTTGATGGCCTGCCGAGCCGTTTGGCACATGGCCATCACTCTTCGAATCGGATCCTGATCTGAGACCAGCATCGTCCGAACTCCCTTCGTTCGACCTGTCTGGCCGACCCTGTCCACCGCCACCGCCACCGCCTCCCCTTCGACCGCCGCCACGGCCGCCTCCACCCCCACGTTTGCGTGGGAACGGTCTTCTGGAGTTCCGCGGCTTTCGATCTAGCTTGAAATCGATACGCTTCAAAGGGTCCGTCACCATGATGTTGTCGACGAGCCCGCACTTCTGAAGATCACTGTTGCTCGTCGTCCAAGCTTGGAAAACGTTCTCAGGCTTCTCCAACTCTCTCAACTCCGGTACCCAGGCTCGCACATATTCGCCATCTTTGTCATAGTCGAAGGCTTGCTTGACGGGGTTGAAGATGCGGGCATCACCTCGAGGGTCGTTGCCAACCCCTGCAACGTACTGCCAGTTGGCCCAATTTGAGGAGACATCAAAGTCGATAAGTAGCATTTCATACCACTCGGCTCCGTAGCGCCAATCAATGTCCAAATGCTTTGAGAGAAAGCTTGCAGCATTTTGTCGCGCACGGTTCGACGTGTAACCGGTCAAGAAAAGCTCGCGCTGTGAAGCATCGATCAAGCCCATGCCAGTCGTTCCTTCGTTGAATCTTTCCAAAAGCTGCGAAACTTTGTCGGGCGATGGTTGCTGTCCAGGTGCGGCGCTTCTCTTGTCGGCGGTCTTCCATTTTTGTCCATAACTGTCCTCCTGCGTGAAGCCGGAAAGCTTGAAAAGCTTTTGGCCAAATTTGGCGGTGCATAGTCGCATATAGTCACGCCATAGCAACTCGAACCGTATACCCGTTGTCCCGGCATTTTCTCCTTTGCCATAGCCATCCGCCTTTTCGTACGCGTTGTCCTTTCCGTCTTCGAATTTCAAAAGCTCCTCGTGTACCTGTCTAGCGGAAACGCATCCTAAGGCGAGATAGGCAGATAATTTGGTGCTAAAATCCACTCCCAGGAGCCCATTTCGAGTCTCCTTGTATGTCGTCACAGCACCGGACTTGACAAGGTGGTGCACCCGATCCCGGGCACACGTCTCACCACCCCGGAAGGGATGACCGGACTTGATGGCTTCAGGTAGCCTGGGCGGGTTGTTCAAAATAATGTCTAGAGGCTTCAGTAGGCTAGCCTCGAGACTATCGAGGGTTTCGGGCATCTCGAAAGGGCCATGCTGGGGAGGTACAGTTGAGAGGTCCGGAAACGAGGGAAGGGAAGATTTTGCCGGGAGCGGTAATGACTTGCGAGGACGCTCGCGGAGTGGCTCCTGAGACTTTCGATACGTCGTGAAGACGTCGGGAAGGTCCTCGGGCTTGTCTAGACCGGTGTCACGGCTAGAGGGGAAAGGAAGTGGGCGTCAGTATTACAGAGGAACTTGCCGGGCACTGTGGTTAATACTCACTCGTCGATAAAGTATTTTTCGTCCGGCCAAAGCTTGAACTCGAGTCCATTGTCGGAGCACAATGCTGCAACTGCGTCTTGATCGTCGCGTTCTTCAGACGACAGCTCTTCAGTCATCCAGACACCGCCAACCTGGAGCGGCTTGTCTCGAAAGTCTTGCACGAGATGACTAAGGACATCTACTGTGTCGCCGACCCGGAGAAGGAGTCCGCTGTTAATATGCTGCAGAGTCTCCTTGAGGTCCCAAACAGACTGTGCAATGAACTTGGCTCGATGGGGCCCGCATCGCCAGTAGCCTCCGACTCGGCTCCGGGCCTGCGGGTATGGTGAGTGTTGGCCTTCCTTCAAGAAGCCCGAGATTTCGATTTGTCGCGCTGGGAAGATATAAATGGGCAGCAAATGAGTGAAGCCATGGTCTCGGGACGTTGCCAGGTGATGCAGGATGGGATTGTCCGAAGCCCTCAGGTCCCGTCTTAGCAGGTACACGAGAAGCTTGCCCGCAGCCATGGCGAGCGATTTGCAGTAATGCTACAGAACAAAGAATAGACAATGACCCGTTTGTAGAGAAATCGGGAAACAGAACAACGAATACGGAATTGAACCCTGTCGAGCTGTGGACAGAGAACGACAAGATAGGGGTGTTGGAGGAGGTCTGCAAGGGCTCGAGAGATACTTGTCTGTACTTGGTGCACAGCAACAGGATCGGATACCGCCCACCCAATTTAGAAGCAGTTGCCCGAAATGCAGTGGTGGCTTAATTTGCTGGGTAGGTTTTGCTAAGTAGTAGCAGCAGGGCGCGGGAAAAAATAGACTTGCGGGTGGGCCAGACCGGCCGACTAACAAAAATCGATGTCGTCAGAGACTTTGACTTGGGTTCGCCGTAGCTAAGGTAGAGGACCCTGATATTCAGAACAAACGGTCGCCGGCAGCCAACAGCCCCGATCGAGAGCCGCTTCTGGGCCAGTGGACCGGGCCGCACGTGCTCGGATGCAAGGCAGGCCACAGGACAGGCACTGCACTGCGCAGCAAGTCCAGTTACAGTGCTCGGCGCCTAGGGGGTGTGCGCGGGAGTGTAGGATGAGGCCCCCGGAGTTGTAGCTGCACGAGCGGGAGACAAGGACGATTCCCGGCGGGTGGGTGTGCTGGCGGAATCGAAGAAATCGTGGCGTCGCAATCAGGTCCAAAGATGTCGATGATGATTTGCAGCAGGCCCTAAACCTGGACCCCGACTGTTTCATCAAACGGCAGCCGCCTCGAGAAAAGCAGCAGGGCGCAGAGCCAGCCGGAAGATGAAGACAGGGTTGGCGAGGCGGTCCAACTCACACGCCCGGGCAGGCAGCTCAGGCAGGGGTTGCTGCCCACACCAGGGTGCAGCACAGCTCTATCCGTCGCCTTGGACCCGAATGGTCTTCACAATTGTGCTGCTGCTGCTGGTAGTGGTGGTGGTAGGCTGGCTGGCTGGCAGGCTGGTAGCGGTAAAAGCGGCGTCTGTGGCGGCGGCAGCAAGTGCGCAGTTGCAGCAAAAAGCAGCCTCTTGAATGGATGAGACGACAAAGGCGATTGGGGCAAAGGGTTCAGTGGCAGTTTCCACAACAGCTTTATGTCCGACAACAATAGCTCCAAGTTTGAGCCGCAACGTCTGTTAAGAAACGACACGATCCGTGAACCCCAAAGACAGAGACTTTGATGGAGAAATTGTCAAGGACACTTGGGGGGCTCCCTCGACTTGATGGTGCAAACCTGACGGGGCGAGCTCGGCTCGATATAGCAGCAGCACCTTCACACCGGTACCACGACCCCGGGCAAGGTCATGTCTCTTGACCTTGACAGCAGGCTTGAGCTAGAGCCATCCATGCTTAAAGTGCATGCGGAGGGTGGCCTGTTGCTCCATGGCCTCTCATACGTCGAGGGAGCGGTCGAGGCAGCGGTCGAGGCGGCTCCCAAGCCCGGCAAACTCGCAGACGCCCCAGCCATTGCAACCCCCGTGGGCCCTGGCGCTAGCTGACCGGATGGAAACAGGCATGCAATTAATTGTGTCAACTTCTCAGGTGGGACAACCGTTTCCTTGTGTCGAATGCGCTGCCTGCTCGAGTCTTCCGGCGCATTCAGGCGATGCGCAGCGTTGTCGTCTGACGATGCTGTTTGGCTAGACGTCAAAAGTCGAAACTCGATTACATGGGAATTTAGCATGACGATATGACCGATCCGAAGGACCCCTGGCTGGGGCTCGAGATCGGACCCACTTTATCGACAGGGGGTGGGCAATCGGCTCCTGCTTGCCCAATACGGCATCCACCACCCATGCAGGCAACGCAGGGTCGGTGGAAGGCATAGCGAAGCCTCTTTCTCATTCGGCCGCCAGATGCTCGCGAGGAAGGTCCCCTCGTACACACCTGTAGGTAGGGTAGGTATGTCTCTTACTCGAGTTTCCATGGCAGGAGCGTGATATCATCCCAATGATAATGACAGACGACATGGGGCATGGTGTTTGGCGCGAACGCCCGCTGCCTACGCAATCAGTCGACACGCTTGATCAGAGCTTGAAGCTAGTAGGGCTGTCGGATCCTCTTGATGACATCGCAAGACGACGAGCGTGGTGATAATAGTCGCGCGCATCTCGCATTCATAAGAGATCGCGGAGCTCTGCTTCACGCATCGCGGCCGGCCCCGATGGCTGAGGTATCCAAGTACCCTGTGCTTACCGCGACGAATGTGGCATCGCTCACAATGGAAAGCACCACCATGGCTTGTGAACGCACGCGACGTCCAGTAAGGCAGGTACAGCTCGATACGGAAGCTCTGGGCATCGACTCGGCGATTGGCCATGCGCTTCCACGTACTGTCAAGTACTCCGTACAGATTACTCTGCAGCTTTCAGGGCATTCGCGAACGGCAGGGGCTCCAGTGTGCCACCTTTCCAATGTGTGTCACAACTGACGACGCACATGGCGCAGCTTTGTATCGCGCCCGTTTCACCGTAGGAGCAAGTTATCCGTGGTAGCATCCTCAAATCCTGATATCCTACACTCCCAGAGGACGACAAACGCCAACTCGCCCCCTTCGCAACTGCATGCGACAAGGAACAGCTCGGCACAGCGCGCGGAGTCGCAGACTGCTGCTCAAGCTGCAAATACACGAGTCGAACGCCAGCGTGAGCTACCAAACACAATATCTGGACAGTGCGTACTTCGTACATGCCTTGGACGGTAAATCCCGGGCTGCCAGCTTCTCGACCGAGCTGCCGGGCTGCCGTCGCTCTCAAGCGCGCGCGACACGTCGTTATGCCCAATGCAGAAGCTGCTGGTCGCCTACTCGGCTGTCGCTCCTGTCCCTCGTTTGTGGCGCGAGGCACTGCCAGGCCGCAAATCTCCGTACGGCGGCTGCAATGACAGAAGCCGAAGCGTTGTCGGACAAGACCTACAACAACCAGCACTACTGCAGGCAACCTCTGCTTTGCAGTCCGGCGCATCTGCCGTAGAGGTCATGTACATCCGAGGAGGTGACGGAGCAGAGTCTCGTGTCTCCGGCGCCTGGGTGACGTACGCTGCTCAACTTATCCTTGAAGAGCTTGCTCTTCGGCGCGGCGAGGCGCATTTCCCCTTTTCTTTGCTTTTGAGAAGTTACTTACAGGCTTCGGGGAACTAAAGCGCAACCGGTCCAATTGACAATTGCAGAGTCAAACGGAATTGCACCCAGTCTTGCCATATCGATCTCGTCCTCTTCCGACTGCTCGTGACACCGTGTACTTGATGCGCTCACACTTCCCTCTGAAATGTGCGGTAATACAGACTGCGGAGCACAACTACCTTTGGTAGTCAATTGCAATCTCAACCGTGTGTCGTGTACGCTGTCAATACAGGGCAGAAACCACGATGATAACCGCGCGAGCAAGCATCATTCTGTCTGTACAATACGTAATCACCATTTTGAGCGACTCGCAAAAGCTCAGAGTCGTATCATCCGGTCGCTGTAGTTCGTCGGCCCCTTCCCAGATGCCGTCTTGCGCGGCTTGCAGGTACACAATACAGGGGTAGATTCAAGAGGGACCGCCCTGGAGACGAGACGGTACTTTGGGTACGGGAAGGGCTCCGCGCCTCGAAGAGTACAGGACCCGCTTCGTGCCGCGACCGGAGGTAGCTTGTACTTGACGCCTCAACGCTGCACCCCTCCACTTCTGACATGCCACGATCTTGGACCGTTGCTCTGATGCCCTCTTTGGGTCGTCTGAATCGGTCGTGGGTTTCTGTCATCGTCGATCAGGCTACTTCCCGGCCACAATGCGAATCGCCCAATTTCCCATCCCATCCCCGATTTGTGCCGTCCTCCCACTCTCGCAATGCTGCACTCTTTGTCGGACAAATAGCCCTACGTGTAAGTGTTGCACAGGTTCCATCGAAGCCTCCCGGGTCCCGTCGATGAAGCTATCATGCGACCCGAACCTTAACGCCGGTCACCGACATTTTCCTCTGACTCGAATCTCCAAACGGGTGCCTGTTGTTTACCTGCCTTTCTCAAGAGGCGTCACTCGCGATGACGGTTTCAACTCCGCGCGTCATGATGGAACGAACCGGCAGCGTTCATGTTGCGGCTTCACGATGCTGTACCCCGGACTGGTGTCCCGTCACGCAAGCCGAGGGCGTCTTTGCGTAGACAGACGAGGCATCGCGATCTCGAGTGTCACCATAGCTCTCTTTTCTTCAAACCGCCACCATCAAAGGTTCGCCATCTCACGGCTGAGTGATGAGTCTGGACTCCGTGGGGGATGCCGTGATAGCTCGGATCGCACCCAGCTGTGTTCCGCACCTGCATCAAAATTATTGATATCAATCAACCTCAACCGCAGTACATGTACGCAGCGTTGATCTATCAGGCGGCACAACGATACGACGTGACTCTTCTAGTTAACGGCTGGCGTTTGTTGAGCTTGGGCACGAAGTGTGTTGACCGCCCAATTGAAGCTCACTCGCCACCTGCCGCCCAACGAACGCATGGGGATGGGGACTGGAGCAAAGGTCGTAATGGGAGCTCTTCTCGGCCAGGACGACGATGGCGAAAGCTGCGACTTGTGCCTACGACCCACGCTGGCCGCGCGACTTCGCCGTTCGCTCCCTAGACATGGAGGAATCACACTTGATATTGACCAGACGTTTAATTATGCTCCAAGCACAGAACTGTTCCTGGCAAATCCATTTGCACTTCTATCCTCTATATGCAAGTTCATTGAGGCCGTCACAAAGAGTGTTTGGCTGATAACGGAGAAAGACTTTCGAGGCTCCACGTGGGTAGCCTTGAGTCGTGCAACCGGGTGCCTCGAATACATTATGAAAGCAATGCTGCTGCTCCTACGGCAACCCCACCCAGCATCACAAGGGACGCTCGTGTGTTGCCTGCAGCTCCCACGGGCTTTGGAGCCGTCGCCTCGCTGGGCTTGACGAGGGTGCCACCGAAGACAGAGGGCGGGCTGCTAGATCCGCCAGCACGCTTGGCGTTGCTCCTGTACTGGTCGACAGTTTTGTCTGTGCTTGGATTGATGGCACCGACCATGCCGTCCTTGCAGTGCTTGCCAACAGAGCAGTAGAAGAAGATGGGGTCCGTCGACGTCACGTTGACCCGAAATACACTTGGCTATTACACTGTCAGCAACCCATTGTTCATTACTCCTTTGGGGACCGTATGAGCAGATGCTATCCCGCACTTACATCATCGCCTTTGGATTTGATTTCACCCGAATAGAAACCGCCCGTGGATAGTGGCGAGCAAGCACTGTCGAAACTGCTAGCGACAACGCTATGCTTGGATCCAGAAAAGTGGTATTCTATCATGTCCCCCCGTTCGGCCGTCACGGAATCCGGAGAGAACCTCTTGCCGTTGCTTCCGACATCGATGCGGATAGTTTTGGCCGAGGCGCCGGCCGCCAAAAGAGACAGCACAGCTAGCTTGAAAGTGGGAAACAGCATTATGGTTTTGTGAAGATGCAGTTCGATGGGACTCAACGGTATGTCCACAATATCGAGAGATGACTGAGAAAGAATGCGCAAGTTTCTGTTGTCAAGATGCTGATATCAGACAGAGACGGGCTCCGATGACTTCGACCCCGATGTCCATATATATACGGCGGCGCTACCGCCCATCGTGAACGGCATTTTCGCATTCTCGCCAATACTCCCGAACAGTCGCGGAACATTGGGTTGTACTGCACCTGTTGACGTCGCCCACACGAGGACGACACCTTGCGCCAGGATCGCCGTTGGCCGTCTCGGTCTCGCGTGGTCGCCTTTGCCGCTGGCGCGACTCGCGCGGGAGCAGCCTCAGGGATTGACGATTGATTATGTTGGCTCGAGACTTGCTGCCCCGCCTTCGCCCCCAACAGCCTGCGGCAGTAAGCGAAGACGGAACCGTGCGTCTACCCGCAAGATAGAGAGCTGACGGACCTACCAGGTCGATACTCGCTGCTCCGACACCAGCCGGGAAGCCGGAGCTGACAGTCTGTGATGCTCCAAGAAGCGTATAGCCGCCGGCGATGAGCCAGCATCTCTTGGACACCGCCTTGAACGTCCGGCGACGGGAATCGAGAAAAAGGTCAACCGGCTGACCGGTCAAGACACCGCTGTGCGTGGCGCCCTGGTCTAGAACACAAGTCATACAGATGAAAGCGACAAAAAGCACTTGCGATCCTGATTGGATGGAAAGTATGGCCCAGTTGAACCGGGGGAGATGGATTCAGGGAACTCCGCCCAACGACCACGTTGGTTGCTCGACAACGTCGTGGCATGGGCCAGACTGAAAGCCGAAGCTCGTGAAGCCGACAGCCGACGAACGAATAACGGTCCTGGCTTGGTTTTTGATGCGTTCGTGGCCACAAGCACCATGCATGCAACCAGTACGGACGTCTCAGGCAAAACCCCTTCTTGTTCCCGGGCTACTGCACAGTCACACCGCGGCGACTTCGTCAGGGCTCGGGTAAGGATTCTGCTGTACTCGGTGTGGCTGCATGTGAGCTGGGCCGACATTCGCTCGCTGCCGCCGCATGATTCCGACCAGCCTGGGATCTTCACAGTTCGTACAACTGGTGAAGCCCCAGCATGGCGTTCGGGCAAGGCGATGTTCCACGTGCAGCGGGCAGCGGTCCAGGCTAAGGTTTGCCTGTGTAGAGGGCCTTAACGGGCCTTGTTCGGTCGGAGAGGAAGGGTTGTTCATTTGGTGGGGGGCTGGCGACACGCGCATAGGACAGCGAGGTTGTTCATAGTCTCCTTTCGGATCCTTGACGGCTGCCAAACATCAATGATGAGAGCTTATGATGTGTCATATGGCTGTTGATTGAGTAATTAAGCTCTTAGGCTCTTCCGCAAAAGCGTGCACAGCGCTTCCTCTCTGCAAAACAGGTCGTGGGCGATCACAGGTCTTCTTCTTCGGCCGCCGACATCGCGCCTGTGATCAAGCGCCGAGATATTATCGAATGTTTGAGCTGAGTCCTTCCCCAACCATGTCCATGAAGCATGCGCATGTCCCGTGACAAGCTTGAAGAGTTATATAGTATCTCTCTTATCTTGAACGTCTGCAGGTGATGGAAACGACGTCTAAGTCGATAGACGTCGAGTAAGCATCCGAAATCCGGGTTTTTACGGGGGGGAGTCCAGCGGTCGTTCCTTACTCGTCGGTAAAGAACGGGGAGGAACACCTCGACACCGCCATGCCTTTTTAGGAGCTAACTTACACTCTACAGTTGCAGATCCCTAAGCTGGTCTGGGGAAAATAATTTGACCGAGGCATGATTATGCCCGGGTGACCTGCCCGGCATGCGTCGGTAAAAGACCAGGCCAGGGTACGAATGGGGGTCGGCAACGGGGAAGAGGACAGAGACAGCCCGTTGAGCCGAGACTACCTGCCTACCTTTGAGCAGCTGTCTAGGCAAGTACTCGGCAGCAGCTCAACAAGCCGTTGCGTCTCCCTTTCCCATCTTGCACTCTTGCCCATCGTTCACGACCCCCCCCCCCTTTTTTTTGGTTCTAGGGCAATTGGAAAGAGAGCGACACAGCGACAGAGACAGAGAAGGAGAGAGAGCACTGACCAGACTCCGACCACCGCCAATTGACCGGCTCGACCATGTCATCCGTCACGCGAAGCCTGCGGGCGGCGTCGAAGCAGCTGCGCCAAACACCCGCTGCCTCTGGTCTCGTCGCGGCCCGCTCGGTCTCCCTCGGCGCAACTCGCTCCGTCGCGCCTTTAATAACTCGACAGGCAGCTTCACGCAGCAACTTTTGCACATCCGCAGCACGACACTCTGCTGCCCCGACCAACATGGCTTCGCGCGAGTACGACCCCGAGATCAAGGATATTGCCGACTATGTCGCCAACAAGACGATTGACTCTGACCTTGCCGTATGTCCCCATCCCGATGTCTCCGTTTCCCCAGCCCTGTTGGTGGTGGGTGCGCATCGCGGATTTACCCCGCGCTGCCAGTGTCATTCCAAGATTTCACCACCTTGCCCTGGCCCCCTCCGAGATATCCACTGTCGAATTCACCGCCATTGATCTCGCGATAGCAGCTTGCAGCATGGGCTAATACCCGCAATAGTTCGATACGGCTCGATGGATCCTCCTCGATACCCTTGGCTGCGGTCTTGAGGGCCTGAGGTTCAAGGAATGCGCCAAGCTCCTCGGCCCTGTCGTGCCCGGGACCGTCGTACCCAACGGAACCAAGGTGCCCGGAACCCCCTTCGTCCTGGACCCCGTCAATGGCGCCTTCAACATCGGTGCCATGATCCGATGGCTCGACTTCAACGACTGCTGGCTGGCCGCCGAATGGGGACATCCTTCGGACAACCTAGGTGCCATTCTCGCCGTTGCCGACTGGATCAACCGTACCAACAAGGCCGGCGGCAACTTGGCTGGCGGTAAGGTCTTCACCGTCAAGGATGTTCTGGAGGCCATGATCAAGGCCCACGAGATTCAGGGCTGCCTGGCGCTACTCAACTCATACAACAAGGTCGGCCTTGACCACGTCGTCCTCGTCAAGGTCGCCAGTACCGCCGTCGTCTCCAAGATGCTCGGCCTCAACGAGAAGCAGATCGCCGATGCCGTCACTCAGGCTTGGGTCGACGGCCAGAGTCTGCGGACCTACCGTCACTCGCCCAACACCATGTCGCGCAAGTCTTGGGCTGCCGGCGATGCTTGCCAACGCGCAGTCAACTTGGCACTCAAGGTCATGAAGGGCGAGCAGGGTGTTCCCACCGTACTGTCTGCTCCCGTCTGGGGCTTTTACGATGTCCTCTTCAAGGTCTCCTATCCTGGTATGTCACTTGCACTCCACGATGTTGACAGCAGCTACTGACGCATTGAAATAGCCGAATTCCACTCGCAGACCGCAGTGGAAGCCTCTGAGAAGATCTTCCACCAGCTCAAGTCAATGGGCAAGTCCGCCGCCGACATCAAGGGCGTCACATGCCGTACCCACGAGGCTTGCGTACGCATCATCGACAAGCAGTTCAAGCCCATGGACAACTTCGCCGATCGGGATCACTGCATTCAGTACATGTGCTCCGTCATGCTCGTCTTTGGCCGCCTCGAAGCTACCGATTACGTCGACGGCGGCGAGGCCGCTACCTCGGAGCTGGTTGAGTCTCTGCGCAAGAAGATCAAGTGCGTCGAAGACCCACAATTCACCAAGGACTACCACGATCCCAAGCTTCGAACCATCTCCAACGCCTTGACGGTTGAGCTCAACGACGGCACCGTCCTTGATGAGGTTGTTGTGGAGGCTCCTCTAGGTCACCGTCTCCGTCGCGATGAGGCCAAGCCCGTTATTCTCGAGAAGTTCAAGCGCCACCTCGGCCCGCATCTGCCCGAGAGCAGGGTCAAGGAGCTCGTCGACCTTAGCCTCGATAGCAAGAGGCTAGAGACCATGTCTGTTGATGAGTATGTTGATTTGTACGTAGTCAAGGAGAGCAAGTTTCTATGAAAGGAATGATCGTTGTTCGATCAATAAGATATCATGGAGAACGCATTGAGTTAGATGATTAAAGACAAAAGTCGTTCAATAGACGGATCGGAACTCAACCGGCGCATCTCTACCTTAAGGGGGCGTCATTTCGCTTCGTTTGACAACTCGCCGTGCCAGAGCCTGCGAGACGGCTGAACGTTGGTTGACATGCCTTTAAGTCTAGGACTTGGGAAAGTCTAGATCTCGGCATGCATGTCTTAGCCAACAGATAACACAGAGCCTTTATTCGACTTGAAGGGTTGCCTCGAGCGTCACTTGCGACATCAGAGGCTTGCGTGACGGCATACAGTCGGCAGGATTTGGAGCGCAAATGGGGGTCAAGGACCCTTCCACCGACACCACAATGTCAGATCCGCGGTGCTGATCGAAGGCTGTTGAGTTGCCGTCGGATATGGTGACTTCTTGGCTCTTTTGTGTGACCTTTCGGACGGACGCCTGCCATTATATTGCGGCACACCAAGTCTGGCTTTCTCTCGGCCAACGTCAAGCTTGACTCCAGGAGCAGCGTACTGACATGAGGGACTATTCTTGTGTTTTCTCGATGCATTCTGGTCCCCAGACACGGCTCGGGATTAATTACCAGGCCTTACGGAAGGTCTTCTTGAAGTTCCTAGGAGTGTTCACAACCTCTGGACGGATATTTCCTCGAAGCCTAGCGACTTATTGCGGCAACTCGGTGTATCGCAGCGCTGGTGGGTACGCGTTGAGGCGGCCATTTGTGCGAAGAAGGATGCTGCGCCAAGGGAAAGGCATAGGAAGCTGCGAAACAGTTTCACGGCGAAAAAGAAAGGCGCCGACCACCCTCGTCTTTTGAATTGCCTGCGGAAGTCAAGGTCTGGAATCCCGGACCGCGTGGTTATTTGCCTTGTACAACGCCAATCATTTGAGGATTGAGGGTCTGGTTTTCTGATAAATGTCCCCCTTCGCGAAATCGACACCGGGTTTTTCACAGCAACGACCAGGTTCGGAGATATATTTTCTCAGTCGGCTATGAACACACAAACCGACCATCCCCCTGCCATGCCTCCTGAACTGTTCCTTACCGACCACTCATGGCCGGCAACCTGAAGCCTTGTTCGACGAGGATCAGTCACAAGCACCAAAAAGAGCGTTTCTGCCTCTTCACGAAAACATTCAAATCCCTATTCTTCTGCTCCGAGGCCATGTCTTCGACCCAGGCCAAGGCCGCTAGGAGTTCGGACGACGAATTTGGCCCCGTTCACGTTGTCCACCCTCGAGGTCGACACACGCACACGATCATCCTCCTTCATGGCCGAGGCAGCACGGGCGAGGAATTCTGCGAGGAGTTGATGGTGACGCGAGCGTCCGATGGACGGAACCTCGGCCAAGCCTTACCTGGGTTCCGCATGGTGTTTCCCACCGCGCCGATGGTCTGGAGTCGCACATTTCAGGAGTACACTCCGGCCTGGCTCGAGACCTTCTTTCTTGCAAATAACCTCAATGCAGACTATGCCACGGCCGACGGAATCATTACGGCAGTGCCATATCTCATGGGCCTCATCGAAGCCGAAGCGGAGCTCCTAGGCGGACGCCCCGACAGAGTGGTCTTGGGTGGGATCAGCGAGGGCGGCTCGGTTGGCATGTGGACGCTGCTCTGCCTGAAGCTGGTAGAGGGACAGCGACTCGGAGGTTTCATTGGCATCAACACAACGCTCCCCTTTGCGCCGAGCATCCAGCGCGTGGTCCGCGACTATCAACGCGGCACCGAGATGACTCACGAAACCCGGCGCACTTCACGTCAGCGCGAGCAGGACGTCTTCGTCCGAGGCATGCTCGACTCGATCGCGGGAGAGCTGGGCGATGGATCGCCCCTGCCACTTGTCGAGACGCCGGTGCTGCTGTATCATGGCACGGACAACGTCCTGGTGGACGCAGAGCTTGGCCGCGAGGCATTCGACACGTTCAACGTCATGGGCTTCTTTCCCAAGTGGTGCGAGTACAGTGGCGGCGACGAGATGGGTCACTGGATCAAGGAGCCTGAGGGCATCGACGACATCTGCACCTTCCTCCGCCAGTACGTGATGGGCAGGCCGGACAAGGAAGGGCCACGAGCTGCCATGAAGGGTGATAAGGATGTGCCAGAAGGAGGAAAGGCGAAGAAGTGTCGTAATTGCTTGGGCGAGAAGACTGATTGAGCGTGTGGACCTTGGCTCATGATCGCTTGCGAGGCGTTGGGGATAAGTGATGGATATTGCGGCGTCCGAGGTTCAGAGGTAGGGTCTTTGGTGCAGGACTGCCGCTATTGTTGGAAGCATTAAGGGTGGCGATACTACCCTCTGTCGGATATGACATCTTGTGATAGGGAAACTTCGGTGGTTATTGTTGATTTGGTCGCTGAGCCTATCTTGGATGAACAGTACTGATCGCTCTACGATTAGAGAGAAGCGAGATGGACCAAGCAGGCACGTTGCGACGTAGACAGGACGGACAATTAGGAAATTAGGGACGCGTTCCAGTGATAAGTGACAATACTGTACTCTGTACTTCTGAAGATTGTTCCATCACTGTTGGCTATGGTCAAGACTCAAGTGCGTCTGAGGCTGAACACAGCCCTCTTGCGCTGCATTTTGGTACGACGTCGGCGTTCGGACGATGCTGTCCATCTCGATTCAATTACGCCGGTACTATATACCTCTATTTTAACAGGGAGAATCTCGTGTCCGTGTCTGCCGTATGCCCCGAATTTACTGCCGGGATTGCCGATGGCTGTGCTTGAATGTCGTGGTTGTGCTGAGTTTTGGCACTTCGGAGTCTCTGAACTTAAGTAAGTTACCTTCCTCGAGCTTCGGAGTGGTTGTAGAAATTAAGTGCGAGGTAATTTGTTCGCTCAACCTCAGTGCCAACATTACACGTCAGCATCGAGGCTGCCACATCTACCTTCAATTATTATCAGTTATTATAGAATGGGATCTTGCTGTTTCTTCAGTATGCACACACAGTATGTATCTGCAAGAGAGGTTCACAGCATGTTCGCAGATTTTATCATACTTGCTATAGGGTAGCCACAAGAGTGTAAGTCGAATGCGACAAAATCTCGCAGGATGTATAGGCTTCAACAACGCAAAGGTGAAGATGACAAAACTCATGAAAGACTTTGGAACATGTATTCCACTGTCAGGTTGTACATTTCAATATACAGTATTGCGAGGCATGTCGGGCATGGAGGATACTTGGACGTGCTCTAGGCGGAGATGGGTTCACAAAGGGCCTGTGGCTCATGGTACGAATGAACAAGTACCACCCACCAGTTGACGGGCGGGCAAAGGCACAGGCACAGGCACAGCCCCAATCCTTGGCAACCCGTGCAGCGGCGCTGGTCTCGGCCTGTCGCATTTGATCGGCTCCGTGACTCCGTCGCTCCTCGTCCTTCTCATACGCTTAGAAACCGCACCAGAGTCTCCCCAAGTTGGTCCTTTCATGACAACTCACTCGAGGACTTTCCAAGATACTTCAGTCGCCATATCACATTGATCACGAAAAAAACACAAACCCTTATTCAAGATGGTGTCCGCCGACCGCCAGCTCATCATGGAGACGAATCGGTCGCTCCGCAACATCAAGACGGTAAGGCCGTCTGTGTCTTGTTTCCCGCTGTTTGACGGAATCCCTTACTGAAGTTGCCGTCGCCTGGATCTAGGAACTGGAGAATCTACTCGAAAAGGGCGTCATTGACGAGGCCGTCTTTGACGAGATCCACGCCACTTTGCCACAAGAGTCTCCCCTATCCGGCCCCCTTCGGACCGCCACCAGCAATTCCTCCAGCACGGCGAACCGCAGCGCCCCAGCGCAGACCACGACGACGACGGCCTCTCCCGAGCCCCCGACGCAGGCATTCTCGAACCTGGGCGTCAGCGCCAATCCGTACGCCGGCGCAAAATCGGCTTCACCCGCGCCGCCCAGCTACAACGAGACGCCGCCGCCAAACGTGCCGAGCCGCAATGTCAAGCCGGTGCTCGTGCACGCGCGGGCGCTCTACGCCTACGCCGCCTCGGACGCCCGCGACATGGCCATTGAGAAGGACGACCGGATTGCCGTGCACGAGCGCCTCAACGCAGACTGGTGGCTGGGCCAGAACCTGCGCACCGGCCAGGAGGGCATCTTCCCGCGCAGCTACGTCCTCGAGGAGCCCGACCAAAAGGCTGCGCCGCCCGTCGCGGCACCGATGCAGGCTCCCTACGCAGCCCAGCCGCAGTACGGCTATCCGCCGCAGCAGCAGAACCCGTACAACGCCAACGTGCCGCCCATGGCCGTCGCCGAGGGCGGTCAGCCCGCGCAGGGCGGCTCCGGCGGCGAGAGCAAGGTCGGCGGCATGGGCAAGAAGTTTGGCAAGAAGTTGGGTAACGCGGCCATCTTTGGTGCCGGCGCGACAATCGGTGGCAACATTGTCAACAGCATCTTTTGAGACTGCGATGCGATGGACTGGGCGGCAAAGTGGCTTTACGAGAAGAGCAGGGAAGGTCGGTGCAGGTACTTGGAACTTACTGCCATCATTCACGGCGTTTGGGGCATTGGGATGTGTACATTTTGAGTATCTTTTCTGGGTCAGCATAGTTAGTCTGCAATCAATCGAAACCGCGATCGCGAAGTTTTTGCGACGAGTTCACCTTTCAAAATACGCGCGTACACAATGACTAGGTCCGCGATTCCCCAGTGAGAGAATCGACGCTCTGCGAATACGTAGTAGGTAGTGGTGGTGAAACAATCGTAGACACCCTTTTGCTGATCCGCCGTCCCGCTAAATCAAGGCTGCCCCACCGACGGCGCAACGAAACGCTGGGTCCCTGGATCCAAGGGTTGTCACTGGGCCGATTTATTTTTTCACCAAGGCGTTCGGCTCATCGCAAAAAGATTAACAACACTGACAGCTATCAATATTGAACATCCAGAACGACACCGTCACAAAACCTCAGAGGTGAACCTTGCAGCCTTACGTCTGCCTATAAACAAAATATGTCAAACCCGAGGAAACGGTCGGCCGAAACCGGTCAGCCGCCCAAAAAGGCGAAAAAGAGAAAGACCAAGGGCCAGCACGATGATGAGACCCTCGACACTGAGCTTGGGCTAAACACGCTCTTTTCTCGCATGGACAATCAGCTGCTAGCCGATCATCTTGCGCAAAAGACGACGCGGTTCGGAAGCGACCTGAGCCCCGTCGAGCTCGCCGATCTGACCGTGTCAGGTGAGATGCCTCATCAGCCTCACCAAACGCTTCACATTTAACTCACATGTCATGCGTCCAGCGGGCTCAATACAAGACACCACGCCATGGCAAAAAGACAGAACACTCGATAACCTACCTTCATTCTTGGAGTTCTTCACGAAGGATCCCGAATCTCTGAAGAAGGCCTCAAAGAAGAGCGGTGCGCCTCATACGCTCATTGTTGCCGGGGCGGGATTGAGGGCGGCCGATATTGTCAGGTGATTATGCGCCACTCTTGCTTTCTCTCATGCGAAACCGTATTGATGGAGCTGTCCAGGGCGGTTCGACAATTCTCTAGTAAAGATAATGCAGTCGCAAAGCTCGTAAGTCATAACCTGCCACAGGGAGATGTGGCCTGCTGACCTGTCGTCGCAGTTTGCCAAACACATCAAAATCGATGAGCAAATCACCTTTCTCAAGAATAGAAAGACGGGTATCGGTGTCGGAACACCGGCGCGTCTCATGGAGTTGATCGAGAACGGTGAGCTTGATAAGGTCGCTTCTGGCCCCGAGGAAAGTAGTGCTAACGATGCACTCGTCAGGAGCCTTGTCGTTGGAGCACCTGCAGCGACTGGTTGTAGACGCGTCACATATCGACCAAAAGAAGCGAGGCGTCATGGACATGAAGGACACCATGATGCCTCTTGCTCGCTTTCTAACACGGGAAGAGTTCAAGAGCAGATATGACGATGACAAGAAGCCATTGGCGCTCCTGTTTTACTAAGAAGGCTGTCTCAAACGGGCTGCCTGCCTGAAAATGCAACTCACATTTAGATACTAGACGCTTGAGCAATGACGAGTTACGAGGTCCAGAGCTGCAGAAGTGCAATTGCTCCTGATTATTCCCAACATTCTTTCTCTCGCTATGCAATATTGGGACGTCGATACCTCCTGCCGATGTGTTCCCAATGGCAAGTCGCGATTCTGGGCAAACAGAGTGACTGCCTACAGTGCTTGCATTGACCAAGAAGGAAGGCATCGGGCAGCAACTTCTGCTTTTCATCCGTTATTGCCATCTGTTCCTTCGCGTCTTTGCAAGTGTCCACACGGCAGGTCCATTGCCGAGTCGATCGCTTCCTGCTTCCTCGCTTGTGTGACGAACACTCTCCCTCTTCTTCGACTTTAACCGTTTCTCTTCTTCTTCTTCCTCTTCCTCTTCTTCTTTTCTTCTCATCACCTTCGCAGACATCACCACGAGTCCTCATTACACGCTTTTCTTTTAAAGCTCTCTCGTTTCTTGGATCCCCTCGACCATTCATTCGCTCTTTTTGGTGACTATCGTTAATTACGACCAGCCATTTGCACAGCCTTTCTCTCTCTTTTCGCTTTCGTCGTCGACATGAAGACTATCGCTACCTGCAGTCTGCTCCTGCTGAGACTGGCCGCTGCCAAGTCTGGCGCCGGCTCCGTAGTGCCATGTGAGTTCTCTCTGATCAACCCGCTGTGCTCCCCTGCGAGTCTCACACTTTGCAGTCTGTGTCGTCGAATGCACTGAGGCTTTGACGGACCAATTCTCTCCCGCAGAGAGTCTTCAGGTCCTTTGCGACGACACCTTCAGCCAGCGGGTAAGTCTAACGGGCTTCTCCGGGCGGCAGATCTCTCCGCTGCTTTGCAGTGTCGCAACCTCATTTTCCTATTCTACACTCTGTTCTGACTTGTGTTCTCGCAGGCTCTCTTTCAATGCTTGGTCGATTCCTGTCATGCCTATGCATATGGTCCTGCCCTCGCGCACGTCGTCTCGACCTGTTCCAACTTTGGCCTCGACATTAGCCCGTTGCACCCTATCGAGGTTCACTACGCCACTATCACCAAGCGCCAGGTTCTGCCCACCGAGCCTGGCCCTGTAATACCGAGCCCGCTCATCCTTAGCCCGCCTCCGGCTCTCTCCTTCAAAAACCGACTCGTCATGGGCCTTGAGTGCAGCTCTGGTGCTGATGGTCTACTCACACTGTCGGTCGACGTTCCTCACTCCATGGCAACTCCGTTTGGTGCCGACGGAAATGTCGAAGCAGTCGGAACGGCCCAGCCTTCTCATACCACCGTGCTGAACAATCCAACCATTTCAGTCGTTGGAAGTGGTGGCATCCAGGGTGTGAATGGCACAACTGCATGTGCTTCTCTGGCATCTTCACTCCCAGGATCTCCCTCATCTCTGGCAGCACAGGCGCAAAGCACACCCTGCTCGTGTCACGCTGGCCAAGCAACTCCTGTTGTCCAACCTCCACAGGTGTCTGTATCATTGCTCCAAGGAACTGCAGAGTCATTGTCCGCTTCCCAGTCTGCATCATCTGCTTTACTCCGCTCCGTCGACTTGCCTTCGATCCTGAATGCTGCTCCAAGCGAGAATTGCAACAAGACTAGCACGGTCGAATTGTCTGCTATGCCTGGAGTGACTGGGCCTGCCTCTTCAGTCGTCGTCATTGCAACCTCTATCCCGACGGCGTCGAGCAACTGCACCGGTTCTGTGGTCGCATCGCTGCATTTTCCTCAGCCTCCGAACTCAACCTTTTATCCTCCTGGCGGCAGAGTTCCTGGTCAGCTCACGACCATCTTGTCGTCTCTGGCTCCAACGTCTTCCCTCAACTCATCATCAGTACGCATCGCCGGTGCGACTCTTGATGTAAGCCTGGGAGGGAGCTTGTCAGCGGCCGCTACCCCTACCACCACCCTTGACACGGTGACTGTCGTCACCACGTTTGCAGGCTCTCAGGGAATGACGCCTGCTTCAGGAAATACAACCTGTTCTTCTGATGTCATTCGGACATCGCTGGCTCAGAACACCGTCCTGAGCATCTCTTCTCAGCATCTGTCGGCTAATGTGTCTACTTCATTTTCATCGCAGACTTCAACTCGACTCACATCCGTCTCCGTCACCACTGTGGCTGTTGTGACCTCTTCTTCTGCTTGGATGGATCCCAATTCAAAGCTCCCTGCGTACACTGTCCCGGCGCTTTTGAGTCTTCCTGCCTATCTTCCTCCGTTGGCGGCTTATTCTCACCAGAATTTGGCTCCTGCGCCAACGATTACCACTCGAGTCAGACGCGCATAGAGCCCTGATCATATGACGACGTCGACCTTGCATCAGGAGTCTGGAATTGCGGTTCCTTTTGTTATGAAAATATGTCATCTCGGTTAATGGAGGCATTTGATATGGATGGAGTGTAGGTCCATTGTTATGAACGGTTTTCTTCGTGCGTACACACTTAGTTTACGGAGAGTAATGAGACTGGTTTTGTGTGTCGCGCTGCCCGCCTTTACTTGCTTCGACTGCTATACCTGCCTCGACTGCTGCACCTGCCTCGACTGCGATGATGGTCACTGCCTGCCTCGACTGCTTGCAACTACCTATACGGTAGTATCTTTGCACCCCCCCTCTCCCCCCAACCTACAGTACCCCTTTCAGCCTTATGGTCAAACCACGGTACTCCACTCTTAGTGCGCTGAATAAAAGGAGCCAATCTATATAGTAACTTGTAGTATGGAAAGATGATTGAGTGAGGTTTACGAAGTACATCTTGGGGGTCTGGACTCTGGACGAGACCAGCGAATCTGGAGAGTACAAATGCGAGTCGGCGGATTCGCCAGATGCCAATCGGCGGGGCGGAAAAAAGGGTCCTGCAGTATGGAGCAGGGGTTGAATGTGGGCGGGGACCATTCGATAGCCCCACCAAATTTTCCGTCACGGTCACGATAAGAAAAAAAAAAGTCGCCCGCTACCTGGGAGCTGGCTGCTTTATCTACAACACTTCCATCAGTGTTCATTGGCGCAACAACACACCCGATCAACTTTCAATCACACAAAATGAAGAGCAAGCGTGCCCGCGAAGCCGCCACTGCGGCCGAAGAAGACAAGACTGTCAATGGCACCGCGGAAGAGCCGCCTGCTAAGAAGCGCAAGGGCGATGGTGAGGTGAAGCCGTCCAAGAAATCTAAGAAGGATAAGAAGGACAAGAAAGAGAGCCGCAAAGAGCGAAAGGACAAGAAGAAGGATCTTCTCGATCTGCCCGAAGAAGACGCGGAGCCCATGGATGGAGTCGAAGCCGCCCAGGCCACCGAGACGAACGGCGACGGCGACTCGAGCAAGAAGTCCAAGAAAGCCAAGAAGACCGACTCGAGCGTCGAAGACAAGGGTGCAGTAGCCGCCGAAGAGTCGAACGAGGGCAAGAAGAAGAAAGACAAGAAGAAGGGCGCCGAGGTGAATGGCGATAACAAGGCACCTGCCGACGAGACAGCCGAGCCCGAGGGGAAGGACAAGAAGGCCGGCGACAAGAAGAAGAAGTCCAAGGGTGACAAGAAGGCCAAGACCGATGCAGCAGAGGTTCAGCCTTCAACCAAGACCAACGGCGAGGCGACGGCGCCCGAGACGGTAGCGACGACGCCCGCGACCAAGGCCGAGGCCGAGGCGGAAGCGGCAGCGGCGGAAAAGGGCGACCGGCACATCGTCTTCGTGGGCAACCTGCCGTACACGGCGACGACGGCGAGCGTGTCGGCGCACTTTGCCGCCCTCAAGCCCGTGTCGGTGCGGTGCCTGACGAAGCGCGACGAGCCGACGGCGTGTCGCGGCATCGCCTTTGTCGAGTTTGCAAACGTCTGGACCCAGCGGACCTGCCTGGACCGGTTCCACCATTCCCTCTTTGACGACGGGGTGTCTCCCGCGCGCAAGATCAACGTTGAGCTGACGTGAGTTTTCGTTTTTTTTTTCTCCTTCCTTTCCTTGTCCCCTAGTCCTACTTCACCCAAGGTCCCGCCTAGGAAGAACAATTGTCGTGCGGGTAGATGGGTCGACCGGGACAGTTACTTTTGGATTTTCGCTGACACGCAACAGTGCTGGCGGCGGTGGCACGACAAAGTTCCGCAAGGACAAGATCAAGGCCAAGAACAAGAAGCTCGACGAGAACCGGGCCAAGCGCATCGAGCGCGAAAAGTCGGCCAAGGAGGCCTCGGCCGCCAACGGCAACGGCAACAAGCAGGCCGCCGCGCAGGAGTCGCAAAGCATGGGCGATAGCATCCATCCCAGCCGCCTCGCCAGGAACCCGGGTCTCGGCCACTGATACCCTCGCCTTTGTCGTCTCGTCGACATCGCCGAGGAGAGAGAGTGGAGGAGGACCGGTATTTTCTCGCGAAAGAAACTGCTAGATCCTGGCACGCAGGACGTGGCCTGCTTGCTGACCGTCGCTCCGCCTGCAACCAAACACTTGTCTTTACTGTTTCACTCTTTTACTTCGCCGTAGCTTGGGTTCTGCGGTCACTTTTCATTTTTCTTCAGCATTTGGATGTTTGACCCTTTCTCACCAAGAGGCCTGCAGACACAGGTCAAAGACATCGATATAGGTGGCACGGGTCCGCCTTTGTTTTCTTCAACTAGCGCCTGTCCATGTGCGGGAGTGCTATCTACAAATCATTAAGAACGAGGAAGAAACCTGCTAGGATATCCTTTGAGGCAAGGGGCCAAAGAGAGAGAGACGGGGACAGACGTCGGGGGTAGAACATTGTAGGATGCAAAAAACAAGTGCCAAAACTCCAATCATGGTCGCAAATCATCTCGAGTGTCCAGCAAGTCCCTGTATAAGCATCGACGAGCCCAGTAGACACCGGCCTCGATACCACACAAACAGGTGGAGAAACCTCCTCGCTTCAGATCTTCCACCGTCTTTAAATTAGAGCCCTCAAGAGGGCGCGATTGAGCAGGCACGACGATCGGAGAGCGTTTCGACCAGGGCATGCGATTTACTTTCCTGAACTGCCGCGTCGTCGAGGGGCCGATGAAATCCTCAGATTTCCAGTGTTTCTCAGTGTGCATATGGGTGCGCTCGTCTGCAGGAAAGACGTCGTGATCGGGATTCGTCGCGGTCTCGCAAGGATCGCCGGATCGTCGCCGAGAATCGGAGTCGATGCGGAAGCCCTTTCATGTATATTGGCTTACAAGATGGAGCATTTAGACTTCTTCGCCTTTGACGGTTGAGGCCGGGGACTCAGGACAGCGCTGATGAAGAACATTTAGCGAGCCGAAGATGGTACGCATCACCGCAGGACTTACCGAATGGCTTCATCGAAGACACTCTTCAGGTTCCGCTGCGTGAGAGCCGAGCATTCCAGGTACTTGTAGGCCCTAATCTCACGAGCGCACACTAATGCCTGCTCGTACGAGACTGGCTCCATACGCTTCTGACGGAGGGAATCGAGCGTTGCGCCATCCTCTCGAAGATCCAGCTTGGTACCGACAAGAATAATGGGGATATTGGGCGCGTGGTGGTCGATTTCGGGATACCACTACAAAGCCGGTGAGTACCCATGGGGTATGGCGTGGCATGGCGGGCATTTTTCAGAAACTCACCTTGGCCTTGACGTTGTCAAAAGAAGGCGGGCTGACGATGGAGAAACAGATGAGGAAGACGTCTGTTTGAGGGTAGGAGAGTGGCCGCAAGCGGTCGTAATCTTCTTGTCCTGCAGTATCCCAGAGTCCGAGGCTAATCGGTTTGCCATCGACCATTACGCTCGCCGAGTAGTTGTCGAAACTGTTTCATCGTAAGGACATTAGCGAAAGACGTCGTGGAGTCACAGGGAGCAGAAAAGCGGACGAACACTGTGGGGATGTATTCGCCAGGGAATGCATTGGTCGTGTATGAGATGAGAAGACATGTCTGTTGATAAAGGTGTTAGCCGATTGGATATTATTCGAGTACTGGTTCGTAAACGGACCTTGCCGACGGCACCGTCACCAGTCACGACACACTGAATAAACGGTCAGCCGAGATGCAGCACGACAGCTAGCAAGGGAGACGGGCCTTCAGCGATTGAACACCAGGCTGGGCCATGTCTGCGGCGATACTATGAAGCAATACAATATGCTAAGTAACGAAGAGATGGAATCTCCGAGATCGCGATATAGAGCAGCGAGGCGGATTAAGCCGGCGTCGGCGTAGGCGGGATGGCGTGGTCGAGGGACGGCTCGAAGGGCGACGGATGAGGGGGTTGGGAAAAGGCGGAGATGGTGGGAGCAGAGCGTCGTCGGCGGGAGATGCGGCGACAAGATTGTCGGGGGAGTTCGAAAGCAGATGAAGCCGAGTGCGAGCGAGCTAGCGGACGAGAGATGTGATGCGAGAGATTGCGAGGTTGATGGTCGATGGGAGGGGACTGCGAATTGCGAAGATGGACCAGCCAGCGACGACGATGACAAGGGGCCAGGAGTTGCTGAGGTCGAGGGTGGTGTTGCGTGGGTTTCAAGGCTGCATTAAAGGTCGGAAACAGCGCACAGGGTGATACAGCGGGACGGATATTGGGGGGGGGGGGCGAGCAGGTGCTAAAGAGCCGCAGGAGGCGGACCGCTAACAGAAGAGAGGGCGAGTTGAGCCTGTCGCAGCGAGTACGGAGCAAGCAGCTAGTGCAGATTGGGCACCGCGAGCTCATGTGGCCGGGTATCAACCCCAGTGAATTAGGTGATTGGGTACAAGAGCACGACGCTCAGATCCCGCCCAAGCGATTGTGATGCCGGGATTGGAGAACGTGAGAGGGCCTTTTGAGTAGCGGCTTGAAAGGACCGGTACACAGGCGCTGACGGTTAATAATCGGGCGTTGAAGTTCGGTTCCTCCCCCGTCACTGGCGCGTAGTTAGGTACACTGAAAGAACAACCTTTTGATGCGTCGCAAGATGAACGCGGTGTCCGGTACGAACAAGTAGTGCTAGCGCCACGTTGGCGGGTGGGGAAAACCGCCTTGGTGACTTTGGCCTTATTACTGATGATGATGTTTGTTTGATGAACGGCGAGGGTTTTGTGACGGCCGGGGCATCTGTGCGCCGTAGCAGCTTGCACAAGGAGCGAGGTTTTTTTTCTTCTTCCTCTTTCATCATCATTTTCTTCGGTGTTTCCCTTATCTTCGAGAAAAAAGCGACCTTTCCGGCTTTGAGATGACGAAAAGCGGCTTTAGACAGCGACAAGGAGCACAGGCAAGGTGGACTGACGCAGCAAGGGAGAGAGGGATGGAAGGACAAACGAGCAGGTCTCTACGAGCAGGCGTGGAACAAAGAAACATCGGAAACAGGCTAGGCGGGCGGGACAAGGGGTCAAAGTAAAGCCGTGGGAAGAGAAAGGAAGCCAAACAACAAGGGGGAGTGTGATGTACTTCGTAGCGGGGAGGGGGCTCAGAAGGAGGTGCTGCGAACCTACAGTACTGTAGGAGGTTGAGTGTGAATGAAGTAGTTGTGGATCAAGGCTCATGGGTGAATCAAGAAAATACTTCGTATCTTACGAAGTACATGACCCCATCTATCGGGCCCAGCATAGAATCCATGTTTCCGGCGACCTGGGGCGTAGCGGTGCGGTGCCGTACTGTACGTACAGTATTCGTAAAGGAAGAGCTCTGCTGAAAACACTGTGTTCGCATAACCTTAAATTTCTACTCGCGCATTAAGCCCGAAAACCACCACCGTCATCCATCCTCCGGGCTCTATTTTTTCTCACCCCTATCACACGCCCAACTTTTTGCGCAGCAAGGTACCAAATCGGTGTGATTGGGCTGCCTCATCCATCCACATCCTGTTCCGTCTTGACCCCAATCGAAGGCTATGCATGTCGCATCGCGAATAGATGAGCACGACGAGGGAAAAGGAAAAGAGGGAGAAGACGAAACACCTTACGCCCTTGTGATGGACGCTGCTTTGTGCAGTACTCCACGACGTCTACTTTGTAAGTTGCTGTACTTTAGGTACGTAAACACGTTTGTGTAGAATTCTCGTCTTCGAATTTGATGCCGTCATTCCTGGATTGGCCAGATATTTCGTCAATTCACATGAACTGCTGTAGGTGAGGTAAGGTACCTACCTACGTACGCGACATATTGTAGTCCAACGAGACATTAAAGGTGCCCAATGCTCCTTCTCTAAGAAAGGCATACACTCCGGACATCGGCCTTGTTCCTTTGACCTAGGCATTTCAGTAGCTCTTCTTATCCGCAGGCTTTGACACGGCCGATCTCCCTTCCCTTAGAGATTGTCATGTGCTGGATATTATACTGTACTTCCTACACTCGAGAACGAATTTGCCCTATCTGTCTCGGTCATCAATGGTGATCAGGCGTCGTTTTATTTCTTGGCCGCGTCGTGTCACAAAGAGAGACGCGGGTTTTCCTACTTCATCCTTCCGATAACCGGCGCGTGCATCGTCATCGAATACTCGTCTCTGTTGGTTCGGAAGACCTCACAGTAAGGTAGATGACTTGCATACTGTACTTTGAACCTGAGGCAAGATTCGCTCACGTGCGCTTCTGACAACACGTAAGCTCCAAGTGAGAGCAAATCGTCTGTTTCCCTGACTTCGTAGGCCACCTTACCTTTCCGTGATCTTCACGACGTCGCTTCGTCACCTATCAGCAATTTTCCACACTGTCCAACGTCCCCTGCATCCAACGCATCAACAAGCCTAACGATGACATTCAAGGCGGACACGCGGCGCGGAGACTCCGTGTGAGCAAGTCCCTTTTTAGCACCGGCCATGACCGGACTGGCCTCCACTTCCAATGGCGGGCCATTGCTTTGACTTTTGGCACCCCGCGAGTCTATTTCCCAGATGGTCCAGATTATCGACTGTCGTCGGCTTCTGCGAGCTCGAGATGGCGCTGCACAATAGGTGGCAATTGTCAAGCGGCGACAAAGCTCATCTTGCATCTCTCATTGGTGGCTTTCGTCCGAGCCGCCTCGGCACCTGCGACTGCTCGACTTTCCGGTCGCAAGGGCTTGTCGCTACGAAGTCTGCCGGGTCTCCTTGCGACGCCGCCTGCTTCACGGGACCCCCTGTCGTTGAAACGAAACGGCGTGGATTGCCTTGCCGCGGCTCCGGGACGCGCAGACGACGCATGCGCTCCGCTTTTTAGAAGCTTTACGTATCGTTCTTCATGGTTTCTTTTGCCATGTTCTTTTGCGATGACGGCCGCCGTTGCCTTGTCGCTCGCGAATCATCATGATGACTATTGACTAGCTTGATCGTAGGACTGTATCATCGGCAAGACCTGCAATGAAATGACACACACTTGATAGGTTCGATATGATTGAGTACAAAGTCTTGAGATGCTTCTGTTACCTGGATCTCAACAGTTGAAGCTGAAGAAACGCAGCTACAAAGAATCGAGGATCATATTCTATACCAAGTGAGATGAATATGGCAAAGTCGAGCCGGCGTCCCTATAATCTTTCGTCCAAGATAAGCCCGATTCATTTTGCCCGTCGTTTGTGCTCAGGATGAAGTCCGAAATGGGATCAGAACCTCCAGGCTTCGGATACAGTTTCGACGTTCTCCGCCACACACAGATCTCATCGTTTTGGGCAAAATTCCCATGAAGGACGCCGAATTATACGGTTATATCGGCTCTTTGAAGCCCGCATATCCTGTAACAGCAACGAGGCAGCTGAGAACTTCGATACAAGGCAGTATCTAGCACCTTTAATGCACGCGGCGATCGACAGGCTCCGGCGTGGGAAGTTACAAAGCTTCCCTCCTGTTCACACATTTGGCTTTTCCCCGACACTTCAGCGTCACGCAGAGTTTGACCTCTACACAGCCGATACGACCGAACATGTACCACAATGAAATCTGAACTTTGTGAGGGCCTAATGCTTGTTTCGACTGTCGACTGATCTTGCGACTCTACCAACCAGCCTCATTCATTTCGACCTCTGCTTGGGCGCGATATTGAACGTGCGAACCGACCTCGTACTCTCGTCAATAACGGACCTCCTTGACGCGGTAGTAATTTGCTGCGAAGCTTCCGTAAGAAGCCAATATAAGATGAGCTTCATCCAATGTTAATCATCGTTATTCATCCAACATGTTATGACAATCAAAGCTGCAACTGCATCACTGCGGTCCGAGAGTTGAGACCTCAGAGGACGCTTGCTTAATGACCACCGTCCCCATGCAAATTCAGGAGGAATCTCAACATATTCACGGCAACTGCAATATCTGGACTTTGTCAACGTCGCTGCGGATGGTTATTCCCACTGACGGGGATTAACTATCGCCGTAAGTCGTTCTGATATTCAACAAACTAATTGCATCACGACGATTTCATAGTCTTGGTGCGATAATTCATTGAATAACCCGGGTGAAAAACCAATGCTTAACATCTCATTATCATGCACTTCTCCTCGACGACTTCTGACCAACAAGCGCGAGTAGAAAATCAGACACAATGACGAGCCCTGTCTGGATCCAGCCATCGTAACCGACGTAAGTTGCAACATCCGGCTCTCAACACGACCCTGAGCCCGACTTCCGCGAAGCGAGAGAAAATCGCCGACGGACTCCATTACCAGAACGCCGCTCCTGTGCTCCGGGGTTGCCCTTTCGCGGCGCCGTCAAGGTCGTCTACCGACTTCAGACACGTGCGCCGAATGCGCATCGTCATTGACCCTCCGACATCTCGACTCGTTTCTTGGCGATGGGCTTGGCTCGTATTGGGGCGGCTTCGCTTGCGGCCCGCGCCTCTCTATACATGCATAAGTCCCACTGTCACTCCGTGTCGGACCACGGTAACAACCTTCTGCCAAGGAGCTTTCTCCACGGACACCGAAGAGCCAGGGTTGATTATTTGAAGATGGCTCTTCTCCGGTAATCTAACTTGTGTTGTAGGAACATGTGCTTGAAGACTTTGGATGACTTGAGTTGAGGCATACCTGGTATCTCGTCGAATATGGAATTTCCTGGGATGGACCTATCTGATTGAACTTTCGACCTCATGCAACGTCGTTTATCTATCGGGCCCAGGATGCAACGACTCTTGTCGCAGACACGGATAACGTGGACTCTTGCGCTCACCACCATCTGCTTATCCATCTTTCAGCCAGGTTCCTGTCACCGATACTCGCTCTTTCAGCTGACGGAGCAAAAGCTGAAATATGCCGGCGTCAACCTCACGGAGCTCGCCTCAATAGCGAGCACAGCGCTGACCATTGACGCCAAAGATCCGCCGTTCATCGACACGGAACACATCATAGAGCCCACGTGTCTGATATACAAGGCGTCGTGCGGCGAGACTTCGTTCTGGGAGCGCAAGGAGATGTCTTCAGGTCTCAACGTCACAGAGATCACCGTGGTACCGACATACGGGCCCGTCCACGCGCACCGAATGCGGAAGCCAATGAAGTTCACAGACGCCATCGTCGAAGCCGACGTCCGCTCCATCAAGTCCGGCTGGAGGGTCACGGGTGAGCTCAGCGCGGGGCTCGCCCTCGGGCAAAAGGACCGCGCTCTCGCCACCATCGGCCTGAAGCTGGCATCGGAGGCGCGCGAGGAGGTGATTCGGAAGCACGAGTCGCGCGTCAACATCCAGCGCGAGATACTCTGCGACCCGGGCCACCAGTGCTGGTCGGAGCTGTGGACCTTTGCCGCCACCGTCAGGGGCGCCTGCAATATACGCCACATGGTCCGCTGTGCCGGCGAGACGGTCGATATTTGCCGCCAGACAGGATGGGACTTGTGCTCGCAGTACGCCGACTACAAGACCCGCGCCTGCGGCGAGCCCTTGCTGCCGCCCACGTATCCCTCGACCGAGGAAATGCTTTGGACCGGCATGTACAGGCGATTGTCGGCACCTGACGGGTCGGTCCCATGTGAGGTACAATTTCCCCTGACGCAGGCCAACGGCAGGCCTTACCAGCTGTCTCTGGGCTTTGAAAATAAGCTCGAGGACCTGTCGGACGACGAGCATGAGTCGGTTCGGAGGCGACGATTTGCTCAGATCTTTGAGGAATCGGACCTTAGGTTATTATACGTAGACTGGGTTTGATGACGTCCAAAAGACTGGTCAACTGTCAGTGAGACATGACTGGACAAAAACGAAACACTTATGGTATCTTGACTGTCTTGTAGCCTCACGACTACTCTCGCGCAGATCTTAAAGCAAAGTAGGCTACCGCTGCGCCTGATCCGCCTGTGAATGCCTTTTTCGGGCTCGTCAAAAACAACAACCTTCCCCGCGCTGACTCGTGGGATATTTCCTCGTCATTCAGCCCACCCGGCTACGAGCTCAATCACAAAAACCATACCCCGTTACCCCGTATTGACAACCACTTAGCCGCCGAAGTCACGCCTCGCACTCATAATCACAGTGCATTCCATGTTCGTCTCCCGAATTCGCGGTCTTCATGTCTCCACCCAAAGGTATGCAGACATCTATGCTCCGCGGCCGGATCAAGTACAGCAGAACTATGGCGTGGTCTCCTTGTCCGTGAGCAGGTCCCAGGTCGCAGGCTTCATGGGGTCAAAGACGATAGAACTGTCCTTGCCGTCAAAACGGTGCGCCTCCTTCTTGTGACTGACATACCACAGTGCCTTGCGGCGAACGGCATCCCAGGTCGTCACGTTGGAGGCGATGGCATGTCCGTCGTCAAGGACACGCTGGAAGGCGTCCTCCATCCAAAGAACGCAGTTCCAGTCGGGCTCCTCGGTTCGAAGTGGGACGGCTCTAAATATCTGCTCAAGACGGTCATGATCGATGATCTTGCCCACGACGATACGAATGAGGAGCATGCCTGCCCTGTTGGAATCGTTGCAGTACTGCCACTCCGGCCGGAGCTGGGGTGGATTGCCGGACATGACCAGCTTCTCCTTTGCATGGTACATGATGTGCCTGCTTCCGGACTTCGGGTGATGCTTGGGGCCGGCAAGAAAGGCCCAATGGAATCTGCGGAGTGGGAAACTGTCAGCTGCAGGGGCGGCGTTTCACAAGCAAAAGAAGGCAACTCACTCGTCTTCCCCATCGGGCATCTTCGGAACGCTTCCGCGCACGTAGAGGCCAACGTAGAGGCGCTCTTTTTCGATGCCAAGGGCCTGGTTGATTTTGTTGACCAGAAAGAGGTTGGAGGCTTGCTCCGGAAATCTTTCCGTGGTGAAGCACATGATGTTCATCTGTGATGCAGGATGTTTCGAGAGGCAAGTTTTTTGCAGAGTACAACACAGCTCAGGTACCCGAGAAGATGATGATGGATTTGGCCTCGACCGCCAGCTGCCAGCTGCCAGCTGTCACAGGTGAGAGTGATGTGACGAGTGCGCGCTGGGCTAAAGGCTTGGGCAAGTAAACTGCTGAGATGGAGAGCAACGAAAGTACCTCGAAGGACATGGGGAATTCAGCGGCAACTGGGAGAGTATAAGAATAGAATATGAAGACCACGAGAAAAGAGAATGGGAGGGTGAACAGGCAAGGGGCCCGTTTTCTATCAACGTCGGCAAGCAAAAAGTTAGTCGACGCCCGCTCAGCCAAACAATGTGCCATGCTAATGGTCAGACTAGCCAGGGCGTCCATCTACTTGACGCACAAAAGTCGACATGACCGACAAGACAAAGTGCTGAATCGGATTCACACGGCCGCCCGACATGACAATACCAACCCTGCATCTGAGCGCGGCGACATGGTGACACAAGGAGGAAAACAAAGCCTGCCATGGATCGCATGCAGGCTCCCGAGGAGAGGAGTGGGAGATCCTGGGGCCCGTGACAGTTTCATGATTTCACAGCCCAGGCGCGGCGAGACTCGACGGTCTCGCGGTGGCGCAGAGTCGATGGTTTGGCGTGGCTGCGTAACCCGTAACATGGCAAAACTTTCAAGTCTGTCGCGCGGGTGAGCTACCAGGCGCAAAATTTACGTGTGCCTTATGCCGTCACACCAGGGAGGCGGAAAGGCACTTAGAAGCCCTGGAAGCTGGATCCGACTGTGATGACGACGGTTGAACCCGAGAGCACAGAATCGGGAAAAGGGCGTGAGAGAAACGTGGAAGAGTATGACAGCAGTCGGCGGGCAGGTGAGCGTTGCCACTCATTGGAGGCGCGTTTGCCTGACAGGACGTGGGAGCAGTAAGGCGTTGCCCATAGTAGCGTTTCGTACTCTCGGCCACCCCATAAGGCGACCAGGTATCTCTGCGGCTGGCGTTGGTAGCATGGAAGCCGTGGCAGCTGTCTCGTCGGCGCCGCGTGGCTACACCAACAGCGGTGCGGCAGGAAATTGGTCTTGCCAGACTCGGAAATGCCCTGCTCACCAACGGAGAGGTCGTCACCGCCTGCAGCTGGGACCCGGCTCTTGACCCATAACCTGGATCGACAAGTCAGCCGATGTGAGAAGGCGGGAGAATCGTCCAGGCAGGCAGGGTCGCAGTCCTACAGCATGAAAGCCGTCGGGCGAGAGAGGAGAGGAGAAGGGCCGCGATGCAGTACCATCAGACGAGGAGAGAGCGGGTCATGGTCGCGACGAGGTCCAAGAGACGCGGAGGACGATCGCCTGCTGCACTGTAGTCATAAGCGACGACTGCTAGACCCACGACAATGATGATAATAATGAATGGAGACTGCTGAAACCCCCCCGGTTTGCAAAGAGGGCGTCATGAAGTGCCGTCGACAGCCGGGGCTTTGTTTTAACTTCGATGTGGCTTCCCCAGGACGATGCAGTAAATTGGATGGCGTGATGGAGCGACGGGAGACGGCCTATCAGGGGTGAGCGTGGAGAGTCATGTTCCATTGCATGGTGTCTTGTGCATCCTCGAGCTGCTGATGCCGATCAAGGCCCTGCACCTGGATGTCCTGGGCGCCCGCCATTCGCGGACTTGAGAGGCGTTCGCCAAGACCATGCTCGGAGGAGAGGAGAAGGAGGACAGCGAGCGAAAGATATGGCCCGATTGGTCTTGAGCGACAACGCCGGTCGGGGAGGGTCGATTCAACCTTGGGTGGTCCGAGGAGAAGAAGATGGTGATGGTGGTTGCAGGGATGAAGAATGTTGTTGGAGATTTCGCTGGGACGGCTTGACGTTGGGGCAGAAACATGTTGTAGTGGAAACTTTGGGTGATGACATGTTGAGGTTTCTTTTCGGCATGAACGAAAGTAATAAGTACTTGCGGGTTCGGCCGATCAAGTATCGTATACGCCACCCTTTATGATCAGAGAAACAAGACCCCTGAAGAGGTGACGGCAGCCGGCAGCAGCGACAGAAGCGTCAAAATGCGAACGGGGGTGCGCGCCAAGACAAGGGCTGGGTCTGCAGCCGGCAAGACTGGGGGTCTATGCGTGGCGTTTGCTTCATTCAAAGTCAGGAGCCAAGGAGACAATCTCGAACCAACATGGAGAGGGTCCAGGTGTGATCGGAACATTGTTGATTGTGCCCAAGACTTGATGAAACCAGAGGCACAATGAAGCTTGTGAGTCTGCAGTCCTGTACTACTATGTACGTGCTGAAGTAGAAGAGACTGATGCGTTAATGAAACGCAACGAGGGATCAACAACGGAATCTGTCACGGACTTCCGCGGCTCGAGCCTACGTACTCGATCTTGACAAGCTTGACGCACGTCTACGCCAACTTTTCGATGGGTTCGATAACATGCCGGGCGCTCAAAGACGAAATTCCTGAAGAAAAATCAGCAGCGGAACCAGATAAGCGACGAGACCGACGCATGGAATGATCTTATTAGCGGCGGGTGCCATCCGCTACATCGATCATCTTCACAGGTTTTTCGGAACCCTGAAGAACACCACCACATGCTATCTTCATTTCAGAATCCCCCTCATGAAAAATCATTGTGACGGTTGATATTCGATGGGCGGCCGTAGAGATGGCAGCGTTTTCGCGATTGGCAGACCGACAGACACTGGCAATGGTTTGGCGGACAAAAGGATACCGAAGCCTCAAGAAACGAGAGATTCCGTCCCGGCAACTCCGTCTTCTGGATTGCGTGGGAAAGGACTTGAGCAAGCCTGGCAGAGGCGGATGCTAGGCGGATCTATTTCAAGGTGAAGCGTGCTGTTACTCGTACTGCATCCGTATCTGTCACGGGAGGGAGCCACAAATAAGATGTGGCCGTGAAGAGAAGATGAACGTCAACGGTGGCCGTTTCTTGTCAGGTAACCAGGTTAGAGCCAAGGTATGTACCTACGAAGTATTCGTACTGAGAGGCGAATCGTAATTCGTCAATCGCGCAGCCCTACGCTTGACAGCTGCCTGACTCAGCAATCAGAAGGGAGCTACCCCACCTTAGCACGCTCACGGCCATGATTATTCCGTCGCGACTGGGAGACGCGACCGCGTGAATGAAGTCGTCACCACCACCTGCTCTCTACAGTCAACACCTCTGGTCAGCCGATCGATTTGCATACAGCTTGTTTCGGAGATATCAGCCACGCAAGCCGTACGCTAACGATTCTATCACGATCGATGATCAATCAGTAAACGATTCGACCCACCCAATACTTGTTGCGATACATAAATTGTACATGTCATAATCTTGTTCCGACTAATTAACTCGTGTACGGCATACGACAAGACGGTTTCGGGGTGCAACGGATCTACGTCGTAAATTCAACGAGGGCAACTGCCCAGCAACGACTTCGATGATGCTTCGATAGAGCACCGCGCGTACGCCCTCATCGCCTTGACGAATTGCGGACGAGACGACTGCGCAGACACACATTACCAAATCGCCATCAACACACTGCGCGATTCACGACAATGGACTCTACTCCGATCGACTCAAGTGCCGACGGCAGTAGTCGTCTGGGAGCCAGGTCGACATTTGTCGCAGCAGCCACTACTACGCCTTCCCGACGAGCCGTGAGCGCCGAGCCCGTTTCGTCCCGACCTTCAGTACGTACACCTCTCGATCGAAGCGCCCCGCGGGACCTTCTTGCCTCGATCCGACGTCGTACACCGGCCTCGGCCGGCCGTCGAATCCTCAACAATGCGCCCACGCCTCACGCGAAAGCCGCCCGTCTGGCCCTGAACCAGCGCCGTAACGCCCTCTTCACCCCGGGCAAGAATCGTCGGCGCAGTCTGATGGAGCAGCGTGAGACGCCCATGGACATCCTGCGCAACCTTAGCAGGGCACTGGCTCCTAAGAGCAAGCCTGTGGCCTCTTCGTCACCGCAGGAGGAACCGTCAACTATGTTGTCCATCCTCGAACAGGATGACGATGATGATGAGCTTCCAATAGATAGGCCAAGGCTGTCACTACCCCTGGATGATGACGACGACGACGATGACGACTTACAACCACCTCATACTTCAGGACTCGAGGATGAGAACTTTACTGTTCAGTCCGTCGAGTTGCCGCGTCGTGCCATAAGTGAGCAGCCGAGGCATAGTTTGGCCCGCGGTAGCTTCGGGGATGGCAGACTCAGCGACTTTTTTGATCAGAACAACGATCCGACTGTTGATCCAGGGCGTCAGTCGGACTTCTTCCCCGGCTTACTGGAGGATTTACAAGCCCGTGCAGATGCAGATGACTTTACATTGGATCGGTAAGAACTTGCATTGTTACTTCCTTCCCTAAAATGTTTAATCTGACCGGACATGAAGCATCGATGTCGACCCAGCGCGCCGTCAGACTCTTGGACGCGAAAGCGATTTCGGCCTGGAATTGCCGGCAGGACTCGACGACCAGACGACCTTCATGTTGTCCGAGCCATCGGATGGTCCAGATGCAGGGACCCCCGCAATGGAATACTCCATGGCGGACGCGGCGGCTGACGAGGGAAGAGACCTGCAGCCTGAAGTCTCCCCAGCCCAAGGGTATCCCGACTTGGCCGAGTGGGCTGACGACAGCGATGATGGTCCGATGGGGGAGATGGAGGACGTGACTGTCGAGCCGTCAAGGTTGGAAGCAGGGGGTCGAAAACGTCAAAAGAGGATATCCAAACATGGTGTTGAATATCCTCCCCTCCCTCCTTCATTCGTCAAGAAGGTCGCACAAACGGCCCTCCAGTCATCCGGCCTCAGCAACCCGCGGATCTCCGCCGATACCCTCACTGCCCTGACGCAGGCGTCAGAATGGTTTTTCGAGCAGCTCGGAGATGACCTGGGGGCGTATGCCCAGCACGCAAAACGCAAGACTGTCGAGGAGAGCGACGTCGTTACGTTGATGCGCAGGTCAGTCGCCTTTGCTATCGAACGTGTTTGAAGGGGTTAGAGACACTAATGTCCTTGCAGGCAACGTCAAGTCGGATCCGAGGCGACACTCTTTTCACTTGCGCAGCGACATTTACCCCGGGAGCTGCTCCAGGATCTGAGGATGCCCGTGCCCCAAGTGACTAAGAAACGTCGCGGCAAACGCCCCAATCATGGCGACGACGAATGAGCTGAGATGTGTCGACGTTTTGCCGCCTGGCCTAGCTATGGCCACCAGCTTGTACCCGGCGTACAATGTTTGATGTAGGCTTCTTGACTACCAAGTACAACATGATAGTTGTCGCGACACACAAACTGTACCTGGACGGAGTCAGCGAGGTCCATGGCAAGATGAAATGCCTAGACTTACCATGTGAAGATGTACTGCGCATGGTTATTCCTAAGATTCACCTCAGCAGCACGACCAAACGGAATGCCGCGGGCTTCATAGTCCATCATCCTCATGAACTCGGGCTCTATTGCACTAATGTCAGCCCTGTGGTGCTCAAGGATCACATGAGCAAGTATTCATGTCATGCGAGAGGATAATAGGGGACAAGTAGGGAGATATACCCATGGTGGCTTCCACCCAGACTGGCTGACTACCGGTCAGAGCGGCCATCTGCTCGACGTCGGGAAAATAGAATTCGCCCTTTTCGGGCCTGTTTTCAGGCGTAAACATGTTCTTCTTCCAGGGTTCACGTAGGAGACCCTCGACAGTAACTTGGCCACGTGGCAATGAGTCCGGGCGACTCCTTTGATTTCGGTGTTTCTTGCTGATCCAGCCGCGGTTGACTAGGATTGTTGTGCCGCCTTCGCGCTCGAGGGGTGTAACGACCATGTAGCCGTCTTGGCCGTCGCGCATGCGCGGCCCGATGAGCATCTCTTGATCGTGTCGAAAGCGCCCAGTGGCGACGACGCGACGATAATTGAAGTCGTGGATAGCTGTGGGATCGATTCGGGGAGGCAAGGGTAACGGTTCGCGGACGAGGCGGTCTTCGAGCTTGGCTATGAGGTCCGTCTTCCACCCGAGGCGCTGGACCTGCCAAGAGCCGAGGACAAAGGCCGTGATGGGAATCAGAGCTGCGTCCACGCGTCAGCCAAGAAGAATGTCGGGAGTCGCGGTACCGCCAGGGGGGAAGCTGGGGCGAGTATACCGAGGAGAATGATGCCCGGACCGTGTCTACGGCGGGTTGCGCGCACCATTTGCGGTGGTGTGTCGAGGATCGAGGAGAAGCCCGGGTCGTCGCCAGGCTGCTTGTCGGCTCGCGGGCGGGTCGTCGAGAAGCGCAACCGAGATGTCTGGGCTCGTAGGAGCGCTGAGGCTGGTCTGCTAAATCGAGGGCATGATGGTGCTATACGTGTGACTGAGCTGCTTGCTCCGAGGCATCGCAGCAATCTCTGGATCGGAGCCATGCTCCGGGCAAGCGCGGGTTGTGTGGAGTTTTGTGTCGTTGAAGTGTAGTCGTGAGCAGTCGGGGATGTGCTATGTCGGCCTTGCGGTTGACATTGGCAGCTTTGACTTGCTGTGTATAGTTCTTTGGTTGGATTATTTCGAGCGTAACTACGAAGTACGGAGTACGAGAACTCTCTTTCGGAACAAATGTCGAGCTCTGCCAAGTACCTACACTCCGGGAACGGCCCCACCGAATGTCCGTCGCCGATGCGGACCACCCCACGCTTCACTTACCGCCTGCCCTATCGAGGACATGACGCCGCTGCCATTAAGCTCTTCGATTGCTGACTCGCTCAAGTGTCACATAGTGTCACACTCGAGCATCAAGACTGTTGGCGTGTGGCTTTTGGTCTCTGCAATGCATCCTTGAATCCTTACTAGCACCTCGTTCTACCAGGTTCAGACCACCTTACTTCATATGTCCTTGGTCTCGCATCATCTTCTTACGTCTTATGACAGTCGCCTGTCACGACCCAGCCATGTTCTACCAAGGTCCGCTGGAGGAGGGTGTCCGTGAGGCCATCGACAAGAATCGACACGTCCTCTTCTTCGTCACGAGCGAGTCTCACTATTAATGCCCTCCTGGCCAGGCTATTGTTCGCTAACATGACCGGACAGACGAGGGCGAAGAAAGCCAAACGTGGGAGAACGAGTTTCTTCAAGAGGAATCGGTAGAAACACTTCAAATATCATCAGTGAACGCACTCACTGACATGCTTGCGACCAGATCAAGCCACTCATTGAGGAGCGAGCTATTGCCTTTCGTCTGGTCGCCGGCACGGAAGCCGCCGCTCACCTAGGAAGCATCTTTCCCATCCCTCAGACACCCGCCATTCTCCTCACTCATAATGGCGAGCTCAAGGAGTACTTCTTCACTGGCACGAACAAAGACGACTTCTTGCGTCGCTTAAGTGCCCTTTTCCATCCTCAACCCGCGGTTGAAGTAGCTGCTGCGCCATCGTCAAGCCCTTCGGCTCCCTCAGCAGAGTCGCCGGCTGCGCCAGACACATCCGCGAGCCTACGCGCCGTCATGGCCGAGAGAGCAGGTCGACTAGCCGCCAAGAAGGAAGAAGCAGAGCGGGCGGCCAAGGAGGCCGCACGGCGGAACCAGGAAAAGGCCAAGGCCGAGGCAGACGCCGGGCTCGATACGCGCGCCGCGCAGACGCACCGCCAGGCCGAGCTGATGCGCAAGAAGAAGCTACAGCAGGCCGACGAGCGTAGTCGTATTCTCCAGCGCATCGAGGACGACAAGCGGGAGCGGCGTGAGCGTGAGGCCGAACGTCGAAAGCAGCGCGCCGAGGCACTCACCACGGGCGATGTCGCACAGACTCTGGTGCGCGCCCCGGAGACGGCACTGCCTTCGACGACACGTCCGGGCGACATGGTGTCGCTGCAAGTCAGGCTCTTTGACGGGTCCACGATGCGCTCCCGATTCAAGGCCGCCGCGTCCTTTCGGGAGTTACGCACCTGGGTCGACGCCAACAGGACAGATGGCAAGGCGCCATATACATTCAAGCAGCTGCTCACGCCCATGCCGAATAAGATCATCGACGAGACGGAAGAGGGCAAGACTTTTACTGAGCTCGACCTCGCTCCCTCGTCGACACTGGTCCTAATTCCTGTCCAAAGCTTTGCTTCGGCCTACGAAAATGGGTCACAAGGTCTGCTATCCCGCTTACTCGCCGCGCTATTCGCCTGCATCACCTGGCTGCTCGGATTAGTCGGCATCGGTCGCGGCGCCGGAGAGCGGCACTCGACGTCACAAACTTCAGAAGCCCCGTCGGCCGCAGCGCAGGCGAGAGAGCGTCGGATAAGAGGTTTCGACAATCCTGACGACCGCCGCAGAGACCATCAGCTCTACAACGGAAATTCTGTGAGTCAGATGATGCAGTGAAGTCACTACCCATGACACAAAGGACATTCTAATCATTTGAACAGTTGAATTTCGAGCCTCGGCCAGACGGGGCTGATGCTGGAGAGGAGTGAAGGCGCCTACTCTGGGGAGAGTGAGATACTAATCCTACACAATTCAAAAAAGCGCTCGAGTTCGTTATTGACGTGCGGGTCTCTTTGCGTTCCTCGATCATGTGCTAGGTGCGCCGTAGGCAAAATCTCGCACTGCTGGAGACTTCCATTAAGTGCGACCTCCTCTTGACTTTCAATATTATACATTCGACGACGTTGCGCATGTCGTGCCGTGAGCCGTCTGGTCTAGTAGGGGCTGGCGGCAGCCTGGCACGCCTTGAGCTGCTCGAGGTACCAGTTGCAGACCTGCATGTTGCCGCCGTGCTCGTTCATGCACTTGTTGAAGTCCATGGCGGCGCTTTGGCAGTTGCCGCTGAACTGCTGCTGCGTGTTCTGGGCGGGAGCGGCCTGTTGGGGAGCGGCCTCGGGGGTGGACGAGCCGCCGGAGAAGAGACCGCCGATGGCGTGGCCGACAGAAGAGCCAATGGCAACACCACTACGACATTCAAGTTAGCTTCTTTGGCCTTCAAACACACATCGTTCTTCATATCATAAACTTCCATCGAGAAGTGGATATCAAGGGGATGTAAGATGAGATGGCGTAAACGGCTACAACTAGTAGGGCTGCCAGAAACGTACGCTGCGGTGCTGGCCATCTGTCCAAACAGGCCGGGACCCTGAGACTGAACGGGCGCGGCGGGAGCCGTCTGCTGAGGAGCGTGAGACGGAGCGGCCATGGTAGTCGCAGGACGAGACTGCTGCTGAGGAGCGACCGGGCGGGGGGCAGACGGCCGGGCGGCCGGTCGGGCGGCGCTGCGCTGGCGAGGCATCTTGGGAAGGTAGTCGGGGAGGGGGGCGGTCGAGTGAGAAGAGCTTTACAGTCGAGTAGCTGAAGATTCGGCGCGGCTTCGTTGCGTGTGCGTAGTGCAGAGAGAGAGGGAGAGCGTGGCGGAGACTTGCGTGGAGAAATAAGGTGGAAAGAGAAATGGCAAAAGAGGCAAAACGGCAACAAGCGGAGAGAAAGTTGGCGATGTTTCCCGCTGGAACCATGGGATTGTTCGGGACTAGCCAATCAGGGACCACCTGAAAAGCGACTTTGGCCGTGAGACTTAGTGCCTCGGTACAAGCATGTCCCTGACTCACTTTCAGTATATACTGGCATTCGTACCTCTGGCAAGAAGAAGATGGGGTATCATGAAGTCTTTCCTTTTGCCTTTATTGAACGCCTTTCGCCTTTATGGAATTTTGATTCTTGCGAATAATCTTTCGAGATTCTTTTGGCGACTTCTACTTGGCTTCCCCGTGAAGCAAAAGTCGCCCTCGATATGCCAACCTACCTAATCTATACCGTTTCGCAGTGCTTGAACCGACCAAAAAAGGGACATCCGGTTCGCCTCCCATATAAACGCCGTAAACAAAACTTTTCCAGCCCTTCGTGCTATATCCCAGAATACAGTAGGCGGGTCTTGTCCGAGAGACCCTCGTGCGCCCGACCGCTTTTAACCGCGCTGCTTGCTCTTCTTGGACTTCTTCCCGTCGCCGTGCTTCTCCTTGTCCTTCTTCGCCTTCTTCTTCTTGCCGGCATGGACCTGGTCCTCGTCGGCGCCCGGACCCGCGGCCGGAGACGCCGCGCGTTCCTCGGCCGGCCTCTTCCTGACCTCGACTGACCTGAGGAGCGCCTTGGCCCGCTCCTCTGCAATCTTTTCCGCGAGCTTGCTGCTCAGCGTCTTGTTGTCAGACTGTCGAAAAGTCAGCGACAGAAAACAAAGGCGAGACGAAGGTCCTCCGCTTAGCTCAAGTGAGCAAGCATAAAAGGGTGGGAGATGGGGTAGGAAACGGGATTGGAGGGTGTTACCAGATCGGCCTTGAGGATGCGCGCGGCGGCTTCTTGGTTGACCGTCATTGTCCGCTTGGCCTCGGGCTCCTCTGCCGTCTTGATCTTGGCAAAATACTGCTGCACCCGCTTGAGCTCAGTGAATACGGCGTGATCCTGGGCGTTTGCGCCCTGTAGCCGCAGATATGCTATGCGTTGTCAAGTCAGTCAGTAAGACCTCATCGCCCCGTATCACTTCATCCCATGAAAACGCAAGGACAAGGCGAGCGATCCTTACAGAAGAGAAGCGACTCGATGGCATAGGCAGACAGCGAAAAGAGCTTGGCCTTGTCCAGTAGAGGCAGCTGCGACGCCCGCCCGTCCAGGCTGTCGAGCAAGGGCGCCAGCGCATCCTCGAGGTCGTCGAGCTGCGAGTCGAGCCGGTCGAGGTGCGGCGTCAGGTCCTTGACGTCCGCCATATCGACACCGGGCTTCCACGGCTCACGAAAAAAGATCGTTATGTCGCACAAAATGAGATGATACCAATGAAAACTCAATTAAAGTTCGTTCGGCGAATGAGAACTAATGTCGTAATTTCATGAAACGCGCGCAGAGTGATGGTTTCGACTGCAAGAGGCGAGCGCCATGGGGTGTGAAGAGACTGCACGGTGCTCAAGTTGGCGCACAGTGCGGTGATCTGTGCCACTGTCCGGTCACAGTTATGAACTGCCCGGCCTATGCATGTATCGGGGGTTGTCCACCAGAACGACCAACCCTCCAGCGCATGGCAGGTCCACATCTTCACAAGCACGGCTTTCATGTTATTGGCCTTCCGTATGGTCGGTCAACTTAATTAATCATCAACGTGTGGTTTTCAAGGCCGTGGCATAACGTGCGTCGTGAATAGTCCGCGACGAGTTATTAGGGGTCCCTTGTCAAAGGAGGCAAAAAAGCATCACTATAGAGACGCTCCCAGAGGCCCAACAGCTCATCATATCTTGATACATTTCGCCCGGATTCAGTATACACAAGCCATTTCATCAATAGCGGGCAAGTCCATGTCTTGCCAATATCTGTATCAGCCTCTGCAGATTCAACCAACCCGGGGATCTTCAGACAACGCCAGATACCATTCCTCACCATGTCCGCCGTCCACCGGCCCAACTCCAGAACTCCATGTTGCCGCGCGCCGCAGTGTGCCGTAAACCATTTCGTCAAGTAAAGTTTCTATACAATAGTAAGAGAAGCCCGCCACGCCGTGTTATGCCATAACCTTCCACTCAATCCTTACAATTGCAGCCAAGTTCTGACCGTCCAATCATCCACCTTGCAAGCCTTTTCAACTGCTTGCTTTTTGAGCTGTTCTGTTTGATCTTGTATAATCTTGCGGTATGCAGAGCTTTGTCGTGACATTGGTTGCGAGCCAGCCCTAGACTGTGGCCGTGAATCGGTTTCGCCCTGTTCTTCTGGCGAGGAATTTCTCGTGCTAGGAGGGATATTCTGGGGTATGCTCTTCAAACGATCTCCAAGGATGAGCATAGACGGAACGCGCAAATTCTGCTGCGAAAACATGTTGGCATAGCGAACGCCAAGCTCATTCCCGATGGTCTTGAGTCGGCCTTTGACCCATGTTCGCTGCAGGTCCGTCAAGAAGTCTTGGTTCTGAACGCAGACAAGCGGCCAGATGGCGAAAAATCCCGCAAGACTCTTGTTTGTGTCGTCTTCGCCGCATGCGAAACTTGATGCGTTCGTGTCAACGGCTATGTCGGTACGTTTGGTCAAGAAGCCCAGTTGGTAGGGAACCGAGGCTATGATGTCCGTGATGGCCTCGCCGCAGGTTCTCGAGCTAGCCGCATACTCTGGGGTTGTCCTATAATCGGCCGGCGAGATGATCCAGGCTTTGGCGCGAATGGTAAGCGACGATAGTACAATTCGCATGGACCGCATAACATTCCACATATTGACAACCCATAGATCAGCGTAGACATCCACTCGCCCCGGAAACGCCTCGGCCTTGCCATAATCGACCTTGGGGTTGTAATCTTCCCAGTAAACTGTCTCCCAGTGGAAGACTTCAGGCAAGTCATCCATCCATCCTTGGATCTCCTTGTCCAGGTTCTGGCATCTGCTCATGTACTCCTTGACAAGGGCAATGTTTTCTGGGGTTCGTGATAATGTACCCAGAAGATGGTTGATGTCGTACTTGAGCTGCGCTGTCTGACTACTGTATCTCTGGAACTCCGTCGAATGGTGATTGCTGTTCGGATCGTCGACCCACCAGTCGACGGTTGAATCGGGGGCTTTCCCAGTGCTCAAAGCATGGATTATCTAGGCACGTGTGTAAGCAGATGATGAGAACAGATCGGTCGTGGTCGCCATACCATCTGAATCCGAACCGCAACAAAGAGGTCTAGGCCCGTCTTCGTTCTCAGTTGTTCGGCACCTCTCGCTTTTACCAGTTCCACCGCGCCTTCGATATGGGAGCTCCAGGCAAACATGCCAAGGCTCTTTGCGGTGATACTCTCAAAGAGGCTCAGAAGTAATATTGAGGCAAGGGTAGCGTCGTGCTTGACCATCTCAGGGTCTTTGAGGGCAGAAAAGGTAGCAGCCAAGGCCTTGGTGTAGTATCCCAGCGCTTTGCTTTCGAAATCGTTGCCAGTTCCGACTTGATTGTTGAGCGAGGCAAGGGCGCAGGCGTTGAAGGCGTATTGGAAATGCGGCACCAGCGGATCTTGCTTGAGGAGAGGTACGAGAAATTCAAGCCAGCCTCGAGAGGTGGTCAAACCTTGTCGAGGGATGAGGATGTAGTTGGAGACGAAGTGACACGAGGCTGCATCCTTGACTGGCGTTCGCAACGCCGCCGGAATGACTACCACTGCAGGTGAAAGTGGTGGCGAGGATCCCTCATCACTTGAACCCGATGACCACGGTGCGACAGCGTTGTCGGGGGTCCGGACGGACTTGATGGCTTTACTGGTTGTAGCACGCGCAGGACCCTTGGCTTCACCGACACCTCTGTATCCGGGGCATTGGCGCCTACCCTTTTCACACTGCTTGCACGTTGGCCTCGTCTCATCGCACTGTAGGAACTGTTAGTTGACTGGTACGAGGGCAGCGACGCTCATGAAGGAGCCAGATGCCATCAGGTCGCACAGATACACGTAATTTGATAAAGTCACGAACCTTTATTCTTCGAATCCTGCACATCTGGCAGCCTTTGGATGGTTTGCCGCCGTACGCCATCTTGTCGGTAGATGCGGTCGGGGCCCGCCGCTGGTTGGAGATGAAGCCGTCGGCACCGCGTCAGGGAACGGAGGCATGTGTGTCAGGGTCGGGTTATACACGTTGGACGAAGCAGCCGCTGATGCAGCCAGCCTCGTCAGTCAAATCGTTGCTTCGTAGTCCAGGGACCGCATTAAAAAGGTCATGTAAAGTGCATGGGGCTGGGAACCCGTCGGCCAATTCAAAGGTTACCTTGCCCGTTTACATATTAAGCCCATGCGACGCACCCTCGGCAACTCATGGAATACCTAGCGGTTCCCCCCACAGACTCCCCCAAGACTCCCGACTGTGGGGCTTTTGCGGTGCTGCATTTGTCGGTTGAGGAGCAGCCAAGGCCCTTGCGTCTTCCTCTCACTCACTCACTCACTTTCTCTCTCTCTCGCCCATCGTGCCATGTCAGCGGCACCTTGGCCAGCCCTGTCGAGGCAATACTAGCGTCGAGGCTAGCAACGCAACTGACCCGGCGATTACTGAACTTTTCTGGTGCGACACTTGTAAGCTCGGGGTGGGAGGTGAAGGCCGACGCCCGTTGCGGTCGGGCCACCAAACCTAGACGTTCACTGAAGAGGCCGGCGAAGCTTAAGCTCAGTCTGCCCGGCAATAGTGCGCCCGGTTTCATGATCGGCACAGGAAGGCTTGCTAGACTTGGCAGTCCAGTACGAGCTCTGACGACGACAAAAATCCTCCTCTTTTTCGTATGCCTGTGCGGGCGATGGGACGCGATCGCGCACGTTGTCGGCATGCCCACTCACAAGCTCTGGACCTGGTGGTGCAATTGAAGTCTCGATGCCGTATTCGAGATTTGCGAACAATGCGATGTCTTCCATGAAAACGCCCCTGGTCTGTCAATTGGAGCAAGGATGTGTCCATTTGGCTCGCAGCCCGCAGGTAACATGCAAACGGGGACCGGTGGCCAGGGCAAGGCAAGGAATCCAAGGATGACTCCACCTCGTACCGGAAACTGGATGCGCCCCAGTAGTCAACCCGTCTGGGCATTCTCCCCCGGTTCGAAAGGTTGCTGGCCGATCTTAGGCCTAGGCGCCCCAGCGTATCGTCCATGTGGCGGCGACCACGTTGATGGAGGAGAGTCTTCCGCAAGACGGATCTCGGGCTAGAAACTCTGCCTCGTTCCACAGACGCCGCAAAACGCGGAAACGGAGTTTTCGATGTCGTTGGCGTCGCCGACAGCCGTGGATGTCGGATTAATGGGGACAGTGTCCATTCTCTGTCGGCGAAAGCAATGACGGCCGAGCTGAATCGCCACCAAGGGATATGTGCTCGTGAGTCTGAGCTGCAATGACGGATCGATCATCGGCCTTTTTCAAGTACTCTCATAGCAGTACTCTCGCGCGTTGAATTCATCATAGTGCTCCAATATGCGTGTGTCAAGCCCAACGTATCTATTGCAAGCGGGAATCAGAACAGACGCGTGTATGGTCAAACCAGCTATGATCCAGGTGGACGGGGCGAATCCTGCCTAACCCGATAACACGTCCTTCGTCGCGGTGCGAGAGAGGAGATTATCTTGTGGCAGGGAGCAATTTGGTTTTGACAGGTGGATTCAACTACCGTTATAATCCGAAGGGCTATAACGCAGGGTTCTTGTCGGCGATAGACGGCAATGTCCCTGCAACCTTCCCCACATCGTCATGGTTGCAGGTAGCATCCAGGCGTCGTCGTCCCATGGCTCGCAATGCGGGACGGTGGATTCATGCGCCAGAGGGTCATGATGCCATGTTACATCCAACAGCGAGCCAATACCGAAGACTTCCAAGTACGGCAGCGATTGCCGGAGGCTCTGTGTCCCTGTCAGTTCAGTCACAAATAACTTACTGTATTGATCACAGAGCTTGCGTTTTCTAAGGGGTTTTCCAGCACCAGGAAGCACTAAATTCGGAGTCGCCCCCCCCCCCATATGGCGGTAAGTTCGAGGTCTGGAGTGCATGCCCGGGCAGGCGGTAACAACCGTTACCCACTGCATCGCGTCTCGGCGACGACATCCCTGACGCTTGGCGAGCGCATATCGTCGGGACAGACTTGTCTGCCGCTTTATACTCCGTGATCCGGAGACTTTACCACGGCGCGAGGCGCGATGATAGGAGTGAGTCAGTGACGGCTTTAGGAGACGAAGCGCGTGAAGCTAGAATGCTTCGAACAAGACGTGTTGGAGACATGCGGATGCTCTTGTTGGTCCGCAAGAAATCCTCAAGGAAGAGAAACGGGACGATATTCTCCAATCATGTGACCTCGACATTTACAAAGGAAGGTACGGGACGGACTACCTACCTACAATACACCACCGACCGCCCAGTGGGATCCTCGTCACAACAATAAGCAGCATCCGTAACCTCGACGTATGGAGTGCAATACTGTATTCGTAGATGCAAATGACATGGATGAATCGCCCGCCTGCCGCTCTCGCTTCCGGCAAGCGACCATCTATGGATGGAGCGATGCGATCGATTGTTGCCTCCCAAGATCTGATCCCTGCCAAATCGAGCCTTGGACGGGCTATTCCGTAACGCAACGGCAGCAGCGTTACCTACTTCCGTCGATTCGACATCTGCTCACACCATCTTTTGCTCTCGAGGGAGAGGATCCCGAATGTTTTCCTGCAGCCATGGGGGACTGAACCCGCGTGCCCCGGGATTTGCTACCGAGCGCTCTCTGGTTCCTTGACATGCCTTCTTGCATACGATACGGCGCGAACATGGTCAAGAACTTGGTACCGGGTTCACAGCCTCGTTCGGAAGCACGACGTGAAGTCTATGAGGAACTTCTTCATTGGCATCTCGAACGACCCTCAAAGTGGCGTGATCATGCTCAATGGCGCAACGCTCCCTTGCAACAATGTTTAGGACCGACGTCTTCGGCGTTATCTTTCGCTTCGATCGTTGATTACAAGTCTATACGTCTGTGCTAAGAACTCAGGAGCCGCTGCAGTCTGGTCCAAACCGTCATTGAATCTGAAATCTGTAGCTCAATCGTCAAGGGGGGTGTTATGGTCCCTGTACGCAGGCACCTTCGTGAAGAGAATGTGGATGATGAGTGTCAAAAGGTCCGGTCCTCCAAAGGGTACTCGCATCACAATACCCATCGACAAGCGCGACCCTGCAGCGGGTTCTCGCCGGGGCTGGGATGAAAGCTTTAGAAATTCACAAGGAATGGCAGCAGACATGGAAAGCCATTTTGGAACCCACGTGGCCGACACAGGGGGTTGGGGTAAAGCCCAATGAATATACGGTACACGTGCGGAAGCAATGAGCCTGGAACGCGATTCGTTGCGCTGAGCTCTATTCTCCATTGAATCCAGAGTCTTAATTCGCTGCCAGCGCGAAGGATCAAGAAAATAGAGATTGATCCACCATAGCAAAAAGCTTTCGGGTTCCACAAGGCGTGCTCGACTTAGCCGCCACGGAAAGTCATGAGATCGCCAGGATAGACCCTTGCTGCGCATCGGCTATTGCATATGGGGCGTCAAAAGGTTTGTGGACCGGACCTCGCTGTCGGCGTATGAGCAAACCTCAACGTGCCTTGCCCAGTATCTTTTTGACTTCCTCAGCCACGTTGTACCTGAAGACGTCGTCAAGGGAGCGAGCGGATAGACGGGGGAACCAGCCTGAAGAAGTGTTAGCTTCATCGACCTCCTAACATAGAAGCAAAAGAAGCTGTTGCTCACCCATGATCCACATGAAAAAGTACATGGCGTATTCTTGAAGGACGCTCATGTCTCGCTTGGTATTTTGCATCCGTTGCGCCTCCTCGAGGATCCTGCTGACCCGCGGAAGTCGCAAGTCCATGTACTGCTTGGCCGCCGTCTTGATGACCTGCTTCCGGTCCGACACACCAGTCTTGTGTGATTCGTACGCCTCGCGCATGTGATGGCTCAGGAAGAGTGTGAAGGCCTCTGCATCTTCCAGAGCCTGAGAGGAGCCCTGGCCTGAGGTCGGTGGTAGTGCGTGAGCCGCGTCGCCAATCAGAACGACGCCATCGCGCTCCCAAGTCGGCAGTGGCGGTACAGTCCAGGTCGGGTACATGTTTTCCACGCGCAACGACTGAAGCACTTTTCTGACGACGGGGTCCTTCCAGTCCTTGTGCCTCTCTTGCAGCTGACGCGATACGGCCTCGACGTCTACATCTCCCGGAGTTGGACATTCTTCTGCCGTGAAGGTCGACCACCAGGCCAATTTCTGTCCTGGCTCAGAGACACAGCAAGGCGATTCGCGGCAAGGCGAGGACTCTGCGCTGTCGGCAAAGAAGTAGCCGAAAAACCCGTTGCCGCCGAACACAAAGTTCATTGATCCCTTCTCCACCAGGTCCTTGACATCTTTCGACGGTATGAATCCGCCAACTCCTGCGAGGCCCCTGAATCATGTTAGCCAGGAACAAATCATCGCGGTCGAGACGAGACAAGGCAATCACTCACTCATAGTGAGCAGGGAAGGGATCCTGGGCAGCTTCCGAGAATAGGGCCCGCTTGGTGATGCTTTTGAGACCATCGGCGCCTATGACCAGATCTGCTTCGACGGGCGGACTGTCATCAACAAAGCTGATTACGTTGCGGCCTTCGGGATTTGCGACGACTTTTGCTATCCTCTTGTTGATGATGGTGCCATCGGGTATGCGTGTGCGCAAGCATCTCCAGAGAGAGTGACGGCTGCTTGCAACCATGTGCATTTCCCGCCCTGGCTTGCTGTCACCAGACGGCGGAGCCCCTGTAGGTTGCAATCGAGCCAGCAGAGTACCGTTCTTGGCCTTCATCTTCATCGTCGGTACAACATACCCTCCTCGTACAATGTCAAAGAGCAACTCCTCGTCGAGCCGCCGTAACACGTGAAGTCCATTGGCACCAATTCCTAAGCCACCGCCGACGACGAGTGTCGACGAGTGAGTGGATCCCTGGCCGCGATCCGACGATGTCTTATCTTTATCCGTGTCGTACGCCTCATAAATGGTGATGGAGTGCGGCTCCTCGGACAATGGCCGGGGCAGGTGCTTCTTCAGCAACAGGTAGCTTGCACACCCGGCGATGCCTCCCCCAATGATGACGACTTTCATTCTATCGTGTACGTGAAGGTCGGGGTAGGGGGAAACTTAATTATACAAAGAGGACCAGATCCTTGAGCCCGGCACTCGGGGGATATGGGCTTTGTGTTGAGCTGTTGGGACTTCCAGCCAGGTCGCCGGAATGGAAATAGTTCGAGGGTCACCAGAGGGGGTTCAGCAATTATGATCGGCGCGGTTCATTGTACGAAGGTCCTTGAGTTCCAACTTAAACTTGGAAAGAGACATGAGACATGAAGCTGTCCAAGATCGAACAGACATCATCCACCAGGATAAGCCCCCAAACCTGGAGCCCAAGGTCGCACGAGCACACGCAATCCTCTCATGGTACTGGTTCTGAGGCTGTGCATGCATTGGCTGCATGTATGTCGGTACTGCGTACATACACGTACGGCGCTGCGTCGACGAGACCGGTAGAGAGCAGCCCTACGTGTGCCGAGTAGCCCGTAGAGGGTCCTCTTTTCAGTTTAGACTGGCTTGTAAGTCTGGGAGGGGAGTCATCGAGTCGCCGTTCGCGATACGTAATGTGCCGCTTACTAAGTTAGCCGCCGCTGGTCGGGGTGATGCGGGGCCGATATCCGGCTAAGTGTGTGTGCACGTGATCTAAGCGCCAACTTCGGCCCAAGGAGACGGGTCCAGCAAAAAAGTGTGCTCGGATAGAGAGATGCTATCGTCATCTATCGTTGCGCCGCCCGTCTCTCGCCACCCCGGAGTCCACACTTTGGCGACCGCGCATTGTTAGTCTTAGCAAAGGCTTGGTCCTCATCTCGCATCTTCCAATCTGGTTCTTCTCACGACAACTTTTGATGCGCCACGTCGATCTGTAGCTTCCGGAGACTACGAGCCATAAGCCCATCGAGGGCGACTTCCGCCTTTCCCCCAGATTTCACACAACATATTCAAGGTGGCTAGCATAAACTGCCGGCGGGTATCCGCAAAGATACTCAATACCCAATTGTCATGTATTCGAGGTAGCCATTGTGCTGGCCGGGTGGCCTTTACCAGTCGTCGATACTTCAATATCACGTTGCCTAAGCCCTCTCACACCGATCCGTCCAAGTACGGTGTACTCGACTCTCCACGGCCATGGGAGAGCACGAGCTCCTCCGATTCATTTCCTGGCCAACAGTCCTCGGTACTCGACTCTCCACCCGTAGGAGACGAACCACGGCCCTGGGAAAGCACAAGCTCCTCCGATCCCTTTCCCGAGCAACAGTCCTCGACGCCGCAGTTTCAAGTCCCGTCGAATCTTCTGGGTCTCACACATGTCGCTCCCCCGAAGACGCATAAGATCCACATCCTAGGTGACGATGAGCGGTCAAGATATATTGCGCATGCTCTATCTGGCGTTTACGATGCGGTTGAACTGTTGACCTGGAAATCGAACATCGCGCCCAAGTACAGCAAGGTACAGAGACCGGTCAGGATCGAGGAGGCCAAGAAGCCCGCGTTCTTGCTGGAACCAAACAAAGTTGAAGCACCCAAAGACGCGAGAAGAGCTGGGGACGGTCACATCGAGCAATTGGTTGTCACTGGGCAAGCCGCTTACGCCTGCAGGGCGGTAGCATCAGTCAAGAAGCGACTGGACGAGAACAGTACGGTGTGCCTGATGAGCGACGGACTGGGAGTTCTCGAAGACGTCAGGCAAAGAGTCTTTAAGGGCACTGACAAGGTACCAAAGTTCGTGTTGGGACACATGAGTCACCGTCTGGCTTTCAATCGCAAACACGACTCTATCAGACTTCTAAAAGGCGGACAGACGAGATTGACCTGCGAACAACCGTCGTTGGAGGGTGACCAAGAAATGACAGTCGTGGTTGAGGAGGGCGGTCCCGACTTTATCACAGCGTGGCAAGGTGTCAAGGGCCTTCACGCCTCGCTCGAGCCGTATGACGCCTGGTTGCGATTCAAGCTTCCGTCGGTCATGTTTGACGCAGTCGTCGACCCGGTCTGCGTCATGCTCGAGATGCCGTACTCGGGTCTCATGCAAAACCCGGCGGCCCGACGACTCATTCACAGCCTCATGGTTGAGATTGCGTCTGTGGTGGACGCCATGCCCGAGGTCCGGGAGTCGCACGTCATTAAGGAATTCGTCAAGGGCCCAACTATACACAGGATGCTACGCAATAGGATTACGGGCAAGCGCGATAGTCCTTGCCGGCTGGTGAGGCTTATCAAAAACGGTCTGCCGACGGATATCGATTTCTTGAATGGATACTTCATCCGACGTGGCAAGCAGCTGGGGCTTGACTTGAAGACGAACAAGATGGTAAGGGACATTGTCAAGGCCAAGCACTCTCAAGCGATAGAGAAGCTCAACTCGTTTGTACCGGTGGAGGAAACGTCGACGCCGAGTGAACAGGCTTTTAGATATCGCACGAAGCCAGAGTAGGTAGGTGGCTTAGAGGGGCATGGGCCGGAGTCGTACGGATCTATAGCGATTAGAAATTTCCCAATGCTTGCAACACAACAAAAATCGACTTTCACGATCAATTCAGCATTCACATGTGGCGGGACAGCGAGTGAATCTGGTTATTAGGCCCGTCTCTTTGAAATCCGCTCACGTGATGCGGACGTTGCCCCTCTAGATCAATGGCCGACCAACTCGGCCCCGCAGTTGGCGATCGACTCCCAAATCACGACACCCTTCGTCACTCGATACACAGCCATGGACGATTCCGAGCTCGAGCAGGTACGCGGCGCGCGCGTGAAAAAAACGGACATTTTGCTCTTCAGTCTCAGTACACTAAACGCTCACAGATTCGAAAAGCGCGGCTCGAGCAGCTCAAGTCGCAGGGCGGCAGCTCAGGCAGCGCCGGTCAAGCATCCGGAGGCCAAAACCAGGAGCAGCAGAAACAGTAACGCAACCCGATTGCCACCATGCCAAGCACATGCAAGCGCGAATCGCTAACTGTATCCCCCCTCTACTCCGCTCTTTGGGCGCAGACAACAGGATGAAGCACGGCAGCACATGCTGAACCAGATCCTGCACCCCGAGGCGGCGGACCGACTGGGGCGCATCCGACTCGTCAAGCAGCAGCGCGCGACCGACGTCGAGAACAGACTCATCATGCTGGCGCAGACAGGCCAGCTGCGGCAAAAAGTCACCGAGGCGCAGCTCAAGGAGCTCCTCAACGCCGTGGCCGACAACAAGGAGGAGGAAAAGATTGTGGTCAGCAGGCGCAAGGGCTGGGACGACGACGACGACGACTTGCTGGACCTTTGAGGCGGCGGGCTCTACTGCCATTGGCGAGATGTGGGAATGATACCAAAGCGGCTTGGATTGGTGAGGGATACCTATCTGCAATCCTGTGAACGATTGCGAGCTCCACGAATCACGACCTGAAAAACTTCTCATGGAAATGTTCGCGTTGCGCGTGACGGGATCTCATTTTCAGGGAGCTTGGTCCTGGGCTTCCTTGCGCCTCCTCTGCTCCTCGCGTTCCCTTTTGCGTATATCTCTCAGGTCAGGGGGTCGTTCAATGCCCAGCTCCATACGCAGGTCATCGACGTCCCTTTCCAGCTGCTCCTCCCAAAACACGTTGATGACCTCGCGGCTCCTCGCGCCATTGCGCAGCGCCCACGGCAGGTAGATGGACCAGAACCTCTGCCTCTCCTGGGTCTTGAGCGTGGTGACGGCGGCCATGCTGAGGCCCGTCATGGGGATGAGAGTGTTTGCGAACTCGAAGGCCTTGAGCGCGACCTCGCCCTCACGGACAATGGGCAGGCCCGTGATGGCGTGGTAGAAGTCGTGGCACTCGCGGTACCGCTGCATAACGTATGCGCACTCCTCATCATCGATGTACCGCACAGCCGACCGAGTATCGGGCGTGACTCCCTCGCGATCCAGCCAGCCGACATAGGCACGGCCGACGGTATTTTCAGGTAGAGCGCGCAGGGCGGTGAGCGAGAGCGTCTTGGAGGATATGCGTGGCCGCAGGCGCAGAATCCGGCGGCCAGTCGGGTCGGCGAGCATGGCGTCGCGTAGGCGATAGATGAAGTAAGGGGTGGCGGTCGCCTCGCCGAGCGCGGCGATGAGGTCTGCGCAAAGTAAATATGAATCCGTTGAATCAATCTTTCTGTCCCTTCCGCAATCGCTACTTGGAGATCCCGGGGCACGTGGAGAGAAGTATCGTACCGTGACGATAGGGATCGAAGAGGGACATGACTGCAGATCCTACAGCGAGACCAGCTCGCTCCATCTTTGTCAGAGGCACATGACCGGGATAATTCGGTAATGGCCGGTTGAGGACTGAAAAGCTGCGCCGCGTGCTTGTTGACGAGTATTCGACGGGGCGTGAAGATGATGATGCGGAAGCGCAAGCAGCGCACGTTGCGGCGCGCAAGACCTGTCTAGCAGTTGATGCCGGCCGGGGCCGAAGCAAGGCCAGATCCATTGGAACACCAACTAAAACTAAATGTCTGGGGATACTAGATCTGAGCAGTTCTGAACTTCAATGTCGATGGAGTTGTGGTCGGTACTGTCGCACAGAGAAGCCGATTCGGAGCTGCATGGCCCCTGGTCTAGGTTCCTGAGCTGGCCCGGCCGAAAGAGCGATCATCCGCTGATTAGATAAGCTGCGTCGAAGGCGGCTATGGACGGCAAAGTTGCAAGTAAGCGGCGGCTAAGCGGCTAACGCTTAAAGGACGAATCAAGTCCCATGCGTTGAGTACCTTCGACGTCAGAGCTCTCTGGTCTAGCCGCTTCTGCGGGTCACCAACCATTATCGAAGCTGAAGTGTGTTTTATGTAGGCCAATTCCTCGGCTCAAGGTGCACACTCACTGCACAAGAATCATCGACGCATCGCCACCGTCGCAACTCGACCAGTCCCCGACGGCATCGGCTTCAGAAACGCACCCATGGCCGCGGCTCTTGGGCCGGGTGCCGGTCCGCTCCTCCGCCGGCACGGCATCGCGGGCGTTCACTGGCGATGCTCCAACTGCACGGCTCGTCGCACAGCACCTTTGGTCTCAAGTCCACGATCGCATCGACCATCGCCTTTGACGACATCGCGCGCCTTTTCTGCGGGCGGCAATGGCGGCAAGCGACCGCGTTTCTCTCAGCGTCTAGGGGAGGCTTTGCGGAATACCAAGATCCAATGGTACCAGATTCCCGTTGGCCTTGGCATCGGCTTTCTTGGGCTCGTCCAGTTCTACAAGGTGTCTGCGCGGGAGCGCGAAAAGCAGAACGAGTCTCAAGATGGATCGAGCGAGCCTGGCGCTGCAAAGCAGAGGCGCAAGATACGGCCAGAGGGACCTTGGTAAGATTGGATGAACGTGTGGAATTATCTGGAGGCGGGCGCTAACTTTTACTGCTGAATTACAGGCAAGTTCAGGTCATGTCGACGCTGCCCCTCAAGGCCATGTCGCGGATATGGGGCCGTTTCAACGAGCTCACCATTCCTTACTACCTGCGGATTCCTGGCTTCAAGCTCTATGCCTTCATCTTTGGAGTAAAGTAAGCTATATGATTAAGAGGCTGTTTGCCTTCTTAGCCATTGACAATAGCTGACGTATCTAGCCTTGACGAAGTTTCTGAGCCGGATCTACACGTCTATCCGAACCTCGCCGCCTTCTTCTATCGCACACTCAAACCTGGCGTTCGGCCGTTGGATTCGGACCCGAATGCACTTCTCTCCCCATCTGACGGCAAGGTTCTGCAGTTTGGTCGTATTCAAGGCGGTGATATTGAGCAGGTCAAGGGCATGACGTACAGCATTGATGCCTTGCTCGGGAAGAACACGCCGCCCTCGAGTATATTGGACGGCTCCTCTGGTCATGGGTCAAATAGCGGAGACTCTAGCTCTAGAGAGCGCCGGGGCGACGAAGAAATCATTAAGCAAGAGGAGGAGTTTGCACAAGTAAACGGCATCTCTTACACCCTTCCCGACCTGTTGACTGGCCCCAAGACCGCCAAGTCACCACACAAGGCTACCGACGAATCGACCGAGGTGTCCCCCCGTGCCGTGTCCGAGGTTCGGGCAGAGCTGGAGCTCGGCGAAAAGCCTTGGTACGACCTGCTATCCCCCGATCGGACAACAGCTCTCTACTACGCCGTCGTTTACCTGGCGCCAGGCGACTATCACCGCTTCCACTCACCGACCAACTGGGTCGTGGAGCGGCGAAGGCACTTTGCCGGGGAGCTTTTCAGCGTGTCCCCCTACCTACAGCGGACGCTGCCGGGTCTCTTCACCCTCAACGAGCGTGTGGTGCTGCTGGGCCGCTGGCGCTACGGCTTCTTCAGCTACATCCCGGTCGGCGCTACCAACGTCGGGTCCATCAAGATTAACTTTGATCGCGAGCTGCGCACCAACAGTCTGACGACGGACACGGCTGCCGACCACGCTGCGGATGAGGCTGCGAGTCGCGGCGAGCCGTACCTCGGTTTCGCCGAGGCCACGTACGAGGGGGCGAGCAGCGTTCTGCATGGCCACGCGCTGCGGAGAGGCGAGGAGATGGGCGGCTTCCAGCTCGGCAGCACGATTGTGCTTGTTTTTGAGGCCCCAGCGGACAAGAAGCGCGAGGGTGCGTCGCCGACGGGATGGACATGGTGTGTGGAAAAGGGGCAAAAGATTAAGATGGGACAAGCCCTGGGCCGCATCGTAGAGGAGTAGGGAGAAGAAAGTACTTTTTCCAGATCGAAGAGAGGAGTGTTTAGAGGAGTTGCAGAGGCATAGCTGATTTGGGGGCCACGGAATGGTTCGGGTTTTGAAGCCCGCAGCATGGTCAATGTACAAGACGTTGTAAATTCAAGACTATGGACATCACTCATAAAAAGTGGAATAACAATGCTTCATCTATGCAGCTGCGTTCCTCTATCTCCATCTATCGTCTGTGATCATTTGGATTTTCCCGTTCCTATCAGGGGCTACCATAGACCTTGACGCGCTCCTCCAGGGGCTGAAAGGTCTTCTCGCCGGGCTCGCCACCACGACCGCCAAAGACGAGCTGGGCGTTCAACTTCCAGGAAGTTGGGACATTCCACTGAGCGGCGACCTTTTGGTCGATGAGCGGGTTGTAGTGCTGGAGGTTGGCGCCGAAGCCCTCGAGCTCGAGGGCGGTCCAGAGGAGGTACTGCTGCATGCCGAGACTCTGATCAGCCCAGCCGGGGAAGCGATCCGAGTACGTCGGAAAACGGTCCTGCATCTGCTTGACCGAGTCGTCGTCGGTGAAGAAGAGGGCTGACCCGGCGGCGGCGCGGAAGCCGGCGATGCGGTCTGCCGTGGCCTGCCACTTGTCGTCGGGGACGATGGCGCGCAGGGCCTCGCCGGCAAAGTCCCACAGCTTCTCGTGGTCGGCGCCGAAGAGCAGGACGACGCGGTTCGACTGCGAGTTGAAGGACGAGGGCGTGTGCAGCGTCGTCTGCTCGACCAGCTCCCGCACGCGGCTGGCGGGCGCGGGCAGCGTCTTGGTGAGCTGGTAGTAGGTGCGGCGCGACTTGGCCATTTGCAGCAGCGCGTCGGCGGAGAGTTTTGCGGCCATTGTGGATGAAGAGTGAATGGGTGCTTGCTTCGGTTGCCCCGATGAGGTATTGGAGATGTGGGTGATGTTGGTTTTTTGACGTTGATGGAAAGAGCAGCGGTATCGGCGGTGTTGGATGTGTCGACTATGTGTATAGCTCTCTGGTGTAAGAGGCAAGGCAGTTGTGGATGCCTCGATGATAAAGGAGACAGACGATCAAAACTAAGATCAAGAGATGATTGAACGCTTGCGAGTGCCAGACGAAGCAACGGAGACGGGCGAGGTGCCGGGATATATATACACGTTGTCCTCGGTTGCCCCAAAACCCTCTTTTTCTCATGTAGGTACTGTAGAAATGACACTCCGTGCACCGATTACATTTGCTGCAGGCCGACGAGCCGAGAAGCCGGGGGAGGGTGTGGGGGAAAGACGGAGACAATCGATTCACTCGGAAGCAGAAAGGGAGATCCCCCCCAGAGTCACTCAGTCCCCCAGCCCTGCCGGCGAATACCTTGAGCTCAAAGCTACGATGCGGTGGGCCTGACCTGGAGTCTCCCCTTCCCCCATGTGTTCAATGACAAAATATCCGGAACCGATTACCAATTCACGAGCTGCAGACGAGGGAGGGCAGGAATTGGCGTTCCCCATCTCCGGGAGCCGCAGACAAATGCGGCCGAGCGGAAACCACTTTCGTCCAAAAGAAGCAAGCAAGAAGAAAGAAGGAAAAGTGACCGGCCGAGAACGCGCAATTGGCACAAGGTTTGTCAGCGTCGAGGGGATGGCTGTACCATTTTAGCACCAGATTAATCAGCTGCGCAACGACCTAACGGTACGAATACACTTCAGTAATTAAGGTATCCCGCGCGCTTCTCCCTCTCGCAACCCAAGGTACCTACCTTATCAATCCGGTGGGGCGGGAGCCCTTTCCTAAAAAATGTGTGACACCCCACCCCTTTCCTGTTCGCAGCCGCGCGGGATGACGCGCTCGCTGGCCTAATCCCTCGAGAGAAGGAGGGGCAGGGGGGGGGGTTACTTCGTTCATCACCTGCAGGGCTAGACACCAGTACTGTACCCAATTGGCACTTGCGGCCCTCACCCTCACCATTCCTCTGCGGCTGCCAATCAACGCAGGTAAGTAAGGTACCTACTTGAGACAGATTGGAGCTGCTGTCAGGTACCCGACTTGTCGACGTCCTCCCCTGGATTGGGGCCGCTCGGCATGACATACTGATGGTCCGCAATTGGCTCTCACGACGACGAAAGACCCTACGTACTTCTTTGCATGGAGGTGACGATGCAGGTCTGGGTCAGTGCAACATGGAATCAATGACCCTTGAGCGTCGATTACACCAAGTGTGCCATGTCCAGATAGAGCAACGAAGACGTTTACTTCTCAGAACCAGAGTGAGCGTGTGCGCAAATTGTGTTCCAACACATCATAAGTATCTTTTGGAAATATGGCTACCCTATTGATGCATCAAGTAACCGCCCTTCCTGCTTATCGTCTTCAACATGAACCCGAGTGCCCAGTTCCCACAGGATGCCATTTTATCGTCCTATTTCCCTGCAAGACTCCAAACTCCGAAGATAAGATTCCCAGACTGAGTCGAGCCAACGCTTGCGCTGTTCAGTCTTCTAATATGCAAAGTCCGTAATGCATGCGTCAAGCTCGCACGTAGTGTCGCATCCGTTTTGTACTTCGAAGGACTGCTTGGTCCAAGGCTGCCAAGGTCCCTTCTCGCGTTACCATGTTGCAGGGTAGGCAGCACAAAGGCTGCCTACCAAGTTTCGGCAATATATTGCCCGGCATCCTTCTTGAGCTGCCAGAAATTCTTGGCCTCTTCGCGCTCGAGATTACCCTTGGCAATGGCCACGTCGACAAGCGCTTCCTCGACTCCCTCGCCCATGCCCTTGGAGCTACCGCAGACAAAGACCCGCCCGTCGACGGCGTTGATGATGTACCAAACGAGGTCGGCCTGATTGCGTACTTCCTCTTGCACGTACTTGCCCTCGCCGCGCCGGCTTTGCACAACGCGCTTGACCTCATCCTCATGGACGCCCCATTCGCCGCTATAAATCTCATCGACGAGGGAGTCGCGGATGCCCTGAAGCACCCAGACCTTGTTGGCACAGTTGGCTTGCTTCAGCCGCCGCTGCACGAAGCCGCGGAAGGGTGCAATACCAACGCCGGCGCCAATCAGAAGCATCGGTCCGTCTGCGTTGAACTGCTTGGCCAGCGGGTTTGCCATAAGTCCCTTGAACATTGGAATGTAGACTTCGGGATTCTTCTCGCCCGACTCCTGCAGTTTGATAAACTGCCGTGCTTGTCGCTCGAAGAATCCCGAGCCTACGCCTGTCCTGGATCCCTTTTGCCAATCGTTCGTCTCGTGAACAGTGACGGCGATTTCGACCAAGCGGTGCTGCTTCTGGTCGCGAACTTGGTAGGATTCATGAGGGTCGTTTGATAGGGAGTAAAAGCGAGGCATGAGTGGCTGCAGGGATGACAGCAGCTCGTCGAGAGGAGGCTGTGAGCTTGGGAAGGCGTGCAGTAGTTGAGCGACTGTGATGTGGGGTCCTGTTCTGAGGTCGCAGAAAACGCCCTGGCCCTCGGCAGAGCAGAGGAACGTGAGAATCTTCTTCTCATTGTCGGCGCTGGCGTGCTCTGCAAGTAGGCGCAACAGAGGCTTATTTGGTGGATACGATTGCAGATCGCTACACCAAGTGAGTAGGTCGCGGCGGGTGGTAATGAGCTCTCGTGGCTGGTCGTCGCCCCATACTGTCGGCCATCGCCCCTTTGTCGTCGTCATTAGAACGGGCTTGTCGCGCTGGAACCGGGGTACCATAAGTGCGTCAAAGACATCGTCGACGACGCTCTGACAATTGGGTGCCGTAACGCCAATGGCACCACCGACCTTGAAATCGGTCTCCTCATCAGGATAGTCGGTGATGTCGAGATCGAAATGGTATGTGCGCTTCTCGGCCCCTTCCTTGGTCAACTCACGAGCGGCGTGGATGCGTGCCGGATAGACGTGAAAAGGTGGGTGAGGCTGTACAAATCGTGGAGGCTGAACCGCCGTGTTAACCTGGGTAATCCCAGCCTTGTCCGACCGGAATGGGCTGGAGTTGCGAAAGGACTCTGCGCGGTCGGAGCCCAGAGAAATGGCCGAGTCGGTAGGAGACGGAAGGCCGCTGCGAGACTGAGACAGAGGCGTGAAGGAGACGGTCTTCTCAGGCACCTCAGCGACCTTTGTCAACAGGACGGGAATCTCGCCAATGGTGAGACCAAGCGCTCGATAGGCATCATTGTCAGGAGGGGCAACTTGTTCGCACTCGAAGGCGGAGCGGCGAGAGCCCATCAAGCAGCAGCCGCCTCCGCAGCACCGGCCGACAAACTCGGCAGTCGTCTCGCCGGTGATGCGCTGGATGTCTCGAGCATTTTGAGCGATAAGACGGGTAGAAGCCCGACGTCCGCGGTTGCGGTCAACGCGAACGGGCTCATCCTGGTCATCCGATTCGTCCGAATATGTTAATGAGGGCGCAACGGACGGGGTCTTGGGCTCCGCGGGGATAGCGTCAGCCGTGGCGGCGATCAAGGTCTTGGTGCTGGTCATCTCGGTCATCATGAGGGGATGAGATGAGGTGGCAATTGGCGGCGCGCGGCGCCGAGGAAGTTGGCGAGGGTTGCAGTCGCTGAACTGACGGACACAAGGTCCAGCGAGGTCGAGTATGCTGGGGAAGGAGTAAAAGGAGGTTCGCAACAGGCGAGCGGTTGCCGAAGAACTTGTCAGAGTCGCCAAAGCATGTCGCGCATGCGTCGATAAGCGGATAGCAGCGTTGCGCAGCAGATTGATAAACGACACTCGCGGGTGTCGGTGCTGTTTGAGGTAGTGAGGTGAGTCGGTCAGATTGATAAGGCGTTAATTGATGGCTTTGGAATCTGGCGCGCGCGTTTGTCTTGGCCCGAGGTTGAAGGGGAGAGCAACTGCTGGAGGGCGAGCCGAGGGCGTCCCAGGACTTTTGAGTGGCGGGAGGGGTGGGTGTGGCGTGGGGTCACAACTAGCCTGCAGCACTGTGCCTACAGTATAGAAAAACTTGGCCCAGGGCATGTGGCCTGGCAGATGCCGTGTTGCACTGTATCTTACAGAGCTAGTAGATGCTCCATACAGTGCGAGTAATAGTCTCGTGTCAATTGCGTGCGGCGACGAGACAAGCAGGCGTCCAGGGGTGTTTAGAGATTATCGCTCATCAAGACTAACACTGTGCTCCGCCCGATATTGCCAATTTGGGTAACCGCCTGGCCGGCAGAATCTCGCTGTAGCCGGCGCAGCTGCCACGAAGTCTCCTTGCCCAAGCACGAAAAAGCCGCCTGCACAGTAGGTAGTTTGTGAGCAGTGACTTAGGTTTCCGGTAATTGCTAGCATTCACGTGCCCGGCTCGTAGTGGAATGATTTCAAGATTGCGTCGACGAGGCAAGGCAGAGTGGGCACCATACAGTGTGCGTAATGGAAGTAGCCGACTTATCAATCAGCCGGGGAATCATGGTTGGAATGCGTTTTGCACAGAGCTTGATTTGTACGTCGTATCCAGACTGTACGGTACATACTGTACTTTGTTCCTCGAATGCTGGACACAGTCAGCCGCAGTGAATTCTGATGGCCCTTGCGCCGATGGACGGAGCATCCAACAGGTTCGAGTGCAGATTGCCTATGTTGTAGGTACGAACAACTCGATAAAAAGTACTGGCACGTATCCATCTTCTGAGCCCGGCTTCTGTACTTCGTACAGTACGCATCAAGGGGCGCGCGGGTGTTAATTCGCAAGTAGCGTCGCTTGGAACCTGCCCGCGTCGTGCACTGTATTCGTAGTACTTCCTAGTGTTGCTGCTGATTACCTCATTGGCACCATCACCAGTTATTCAACCACTCCAGTCACTGCTATTTCTGACGTAATTCGCGACGACTGATTGCCAATCAGCATCAGTAGCATCACGTACAACAGGCCAAAATACAGCAAGAAATCTCCAAATACTGTGTAGCAGTAACGACACAAGGGCGCGTCGCACAATGAACGACTGACTTGATTGATAGGTAGCGGCATCGCCGAGGGCCGGGTCCGGCGCCCTTGTTTCGCCCCCTAAGTTCCCTCTCTTCCGCGCTCGGCCTAATGTCCATCCATCGCGACCACTTTACCCGTACAGTGCGAGAAAGGCTAGTAACGCGCTTCGTATTCGAACTCGGCAGATCAAGAGGTCATGTGAAGCCCATCATCCATTTCCCCCCAGTCATGCCACTCGTCCCAGCCATCGTCAACGTCATGCTATGGCCGTTTCTGCTCTGTGCGTGACGTGTCGGCGGCCCATTTCCCCGTACGAGACGCCGCTCGCAAAGTGACCCCGGACCATAATGCACCCCGCGTCCGCTTTACAGTGGTAAATCAGCGCCCGGTGTTTCCAGTGAGGATGCCCAAAAATAAGTTTACGTAGCTGCGACATTCTGGACCGGCGCACAGTGTCGCTGTGGGCCAGAGGTGACGGAGCACTCGCACTAGATGTTCATTCAACATGCAAATAGTAAGCCTAGCCTTTTTCATGTCCAACATGCTGCGCTATCCATGCACAATGCATTTCGCTTCCTTAGGCGATGCAGGTATTGCTAATAAGCTCGCTGTTGGTCAACCAGCAAAGAGCCCTGTTTTGTTGACTGTCTGTCATATTCACCCCAGACCACATAGCCGGGTCGGCTTGTTACGGCCTCGCGCTGCAGTCTGCATTGCGACCAAAGGCTTGACATGTGCTTTGCAGCCTACCGTCAATCTTTCCGCAAATGCTGTCTTGACTTGGGTAACTTGCGTAGTATGGTATGTATATAGGTAGTAAACACCATATTTGCAAAATCACAAGTTCGGGATGACACAGGACTCGCCGCCGGTTTCGGCTGTTGCCCTTGGACAATCTTTTGACTCGGCGCAATTCGCCAAACGCGCCAACTGCTGGCGCTGTACACTGTACACACTGTACGGCGCCCCTGCCGCTGTCTGAGACTTTCTTTTCTTGCACTCCTGGCGAGGAAAATTTTTATCTGATCATCTTATCAATCGCTGGCCATCTAATCTACGAAGTACCTTACCCCCTCCCCGTCCTGCCCCAACACTCTGTCGCAAAACAGGAAGAATCCCCGTCGCTGGTCCCCATTCAAGATGCAACATGACAATACTTCGTACAGTACGTGCTTCACACACGATACGGACTCGGGCTCCTCCGCGCCCTCACCGCAACTGGCAGTTGCACGCCCCCTCTGGTGCTCCGGGCCTTGATCCACCTCAATCCAGAAATCAAGGATCTGCCCCCTTTCCAAGGTAAGAATACAGTAATGTACGAGTATTCGTACATAGTTCTTACAAGGTCCCTGGTCGACGTCGCTGTCAGACAGTGAGCAAAGCCGAATCTCCATCAGACGCCGAGACGCGGAAATTAGGAGCGAGGAAATAACAAACACGAGGCACGCGGAAATACCCATTCACTGATGCCAATTTGACTCTCGCTGAAAAATGGTTCGCTATCTAAGTCATAACCGTCGTCGATGATACACTTTGCCCTGCATCCCAGCCTGCAGGCCCGCAGGCAAACCCTTCTTTATCTACCTATGCGCAGTCCAATCACCTAAACTCCGGAGGCGTCCAGTTCGCCATCATCTCATCCAGCGAGTCGACCGACGTCGAGTTGAAGCCGGCCTCCTCGACCAGGTATCGCACCGTGGACAGGAAATCGCTGACTTCTCGTTTCCGGAGGTCTCGTCTCTCGTTCTTCTTCTTGGAACCATCCTTCTCTTTGGGGAGGAATCCGCCGATAATGTCCTGTTGATACGTAGTCAGTATCGCTGCAATGCAAATCGCCGTCGCTCAGAAGCGGACTTACACCCGGTGTATCGAGGAAGAATCTGCCAGCGTGAGCGATCAGGTGCTTGTCGCCCGTCAGCGAGACGGCTCCGATGGCGATTGTCGTGGCCGGGTTGACTGCCAAAGGCGTTGCCTTCCAGCCCAAGTGGCTCGGCATGCGCTCCTCCTCGAAGAAACTCCTCAACCAGCTGAGCGGAATGATTCCCGTCGGGCCTAGCGCCGACATGACCAGGCCGACCTCGAGGCCGCCAAACGCCGCGGCTCGCGGGCCGTAGGCCGACAAGGGGTTGCGCCTCTTGGCGTCCTCGACACGCTCGCCCTTGCCTCTACCAAAGTCGATGGGGGTCACCTTATCGCCCTTGGCCTTCTTGAGCTCGTCGAGCGCGACTTTCCAAAGCTTGGGGTCAAAGTCGTTGTTGTTGCCCACCCGCGCATCGTTTCGGGAGAAACTGCAATCGTGCTCAATCAGGAACAAGTGGTTCCTCAAGTCCTCTAGGTCGAAGCCTAAGGTGAAGATATTGTGCGAGGATGCGTAACCAATGGCTCCAACAATGCTGCTTGTGCCTGGGTCCACGCCGAGACCGACAAAGGCGCCAATAATGAGGTCGATGATGTTGACATTACGACCGTTGCGCGGTAGGAAACCGTGATTTGCTAGTACGTTGAGTCCAGGGCATGGACTACGGGCTGTGAAGATGAGGTCAGTCAAGAATGATTCGGCGAAGGATGTCAGCCAGGTCTCCTACAGTCGTTGGGACCCGGTGGCTGATAGTCATGGCGCCTTGCGTCATTGGCGTCAAAGACAATGCTCGCTCTCTTCCTGACTTCTGTCGAGGCGAGTCCTGAGGTCCCGAGTGAGACCAACGAGAGCAACGCAGGAAGCGCCTGATACTTCATCCTGTCGTCGTGCGGTTGCAACACAGGTTTCACGGATAAGAGCGAGAACCTTTCGCTCCCGGCGCAGCCGCATGGCCGACACCTATTTCTTATAAATGTGGCTATTGGCAGGTTACCCGCCATTCATTGGCATAGCCTTCAAGGATCGACGTGCTCGTGGCACTATGATCATGGACGAGAGTATGCAGTATAGTGTGTCTCGCTTTGGTGTCGTGGAATGGCACACCAGGAAGTCGGGTTACAGCCAAACTGTGGGAACGACTCAGTAGACAAGTGGCCAGCAAATTCCATCGCACATAGACAAGGCCATTCCAGTCTTGTGCAGCGCGGGACAAAGTCTCCTTGGTGCATCCTTTTCCTTCCGGTTTCTCGGTCTTGGTCGCCACGACCCGAGTGGTGAGGTTTTCGTCTGTCACATTGTGAGCTATGCTTGTTAGCCCCGAAGAGGTCTCGCCCTTGACTCGAGTCGAGGGCACTCGGATGCAGATCAGCGCATTGTGAAAATGGGAGACCGTCAGCCGCCCTCATATATGCTTTGCTCTCCGAACTATGAGATACGAACTTGCTTGGAGGCTCAAGCCATTCATATGACCCTTCCATTCGTCCTCCATAGCCTTGTGCGCATGTGCAGCTGAGCCATGAGAATATGAGAGCAGTACAACAAGAGCCTGTCGAGTGAAAAATGTTACAAACCTCATCCTTGACTTCAAACTTCGATAAAAGACAGCCACTCAGAATAAGTCAACTATTGCAGTCCTGTTGCGCATCGGGCTTGCATACTTTGATGAAGTTGTCAGCGGCCAACCTTGGCAAGTTTCGCTTCTGCTTGACTCGACGGTCTTTGAACGATTTATCAATGTCTGCCATCTTCTGATTAGTCGCTTACAATAACGGTGATCCGGAGACTCGGCCTCGACGTGGCTATCATGTCTGAACCTTTGGTTTATATCGCTATCCCCGGCAATCGAGCCATCTGGTTCAAGCACCGATTCTCGGTCTTATTGAGTCCAGAGCATGGTTCCCAGCCTGAAAAATACCGTTTGACTTCGTCAAACGACTGCCGAGATGCCCTACGAACCTCTTCACAGCCTTACGCCTGCCCGGGATTTTCTTTAAGCCGCAAGTGTGAACAGCTATTGTATGTAATGCAATCACAAGGGCTAGTCCTGATTTTAGCGTAGAGGGACGACGTGGCTTGCTAAGGCAAGTCGGCGCCAAGCGTACAAGAGGTTCGGCTTTCTCTTGGAATGTGTGTTAGACTGCAACCTCGGTGATCTGGAGAAGCGGTGGTCGTACCCGAGATTGCTCTGGCTTCCTAAAATAATCACTCAATCACCTGCCCTGTGCCACTTGAGAGAGCTCACTGAGGTTCGTTGACATTGAGGCTGAAGTGCCCACTCGGCTGGTGCCATGGAATGAGATATATTATATATGATGGAGAAGACTATGGCTTGTTCATCGTCAAAGTGACGAGATCTCGAAAAGGGGTTTCTGGGAAACGACGATAAGATCAGCAGGTCAAGTGGGCGAAACGAATACATCCAGTGGGACAGCTACTCGAAACAAGAATTCGATTAAGAGGCAGGCAATGGGTGCTGTCGGACCCTCTTCGTCTTTAGTATGCTCACCGTTTCTGCTCGTCGCTTCAGTGATTGTATCGCCACGGATTGCGACGGGTTGATGCCCGCAATTTGACGGGACTTGACTCCGGAGAGAGTAGAGAGCCTGTCAGCAGCAGCATGCATGCATGTACACGGAACACTGGACGAAAATGGTCGGTTACACTAGTTGCGAGCTGGAATGTTTTCTTCAACTCCTGGCCGTGGCTGCGGCCCCTCCAAACTGAGAGCATCAACGGCCGCTTAGTGCACTAGATTCAGGGCGCAGGTATGTCGCCAAGAGGGTGAATCAACGGCCAACGTCAAGAAATTGTTGGCCGAAGTGAGACAGGTGGTTCGACAGCGTCTTGCTCTCTGATACACGAGTTTCTCGAATCGGGGAATCGGGACAAGTCTTCGCGGGTTCTCGGTCATGTGGTTTCTGCTCCCTCGTTTTCATAGTTCTTCTTTGCTCCGTCTTGGCTCCGCGGTAGGAGCTCTAATGAGAGTATTTGATTGAGCAACAGTCGCCTTTGTTGAGCCGGAGACGCAGGACTATCCAAACGCGTAACGACTTCACTAAAACCAGTTGTTGGGAATCCAGTCCTTGCACCCCATATCTTTCGAGGCACAATAGGTCAGAGGAAGCATGGCGCGCTGGCAGACATTGCCAGATGCTGTCCCGTACCCGGACAATAAATCACTCACTTGTTGGTTCGCTTACTTTGGAAAGCGGCAAAGAGACGGGACGACCATCTATGATGTATCAATCAGTGCCAGGCGCCTCCTCGACGACCAGGTCCAACCTGGCTCGCCATGTAGATCAGGCCGGCCAGTAGTATAAGTTCTCTGACTAAAGTTTTGAAGGAAATTAAGCCTGAGCACCGTGCAGATGGAAGGGACTGATCTGGTTGACCGGCAAGAGTGACCGGTAATCCGAGCTTCACGGTCCCCTGAGTGGTGTGTAGCGGTGTACGAAGTAGAGCGCGATTGGTTTGTAGGCTCGCGCGCCAACAGACAGTCCAGACGAGTGACCATACAAAGGCAACGTTTGGCTTTCCTGCCGTTGGCAATTTCAAGTCCGAGCCGGTGCGGGATGGATCTGCGTCCCGGGAGTGAGCAGATCCGGGACGGACAGGGCGGCTGTCTCGGACCTTGGCTGGCAGGTGTCAGCCACAAAGCATTTAGCTTTAGATGTCGGTGCCGGCATGATGCTGCCGTCCGAAAAGCGAGGATTTGAGCCAACGGGCAGGGAACAATAGCAAGTCATCTATAGCTTTCGACATTAGGCGGCAGCGGTGGACAGGAAGCTTTTAGGAGTGCATTACAAGGCTCTTGAATGCTTCCGACGCAGTCTTTTGTAGGAGCTGACCGAAGCGTCCTACTCCTTCTCTCCCTTGGAAAGATGGGTTGAGAGAAATTTCGAGATCTGACGCGCAAGTTGGCAGCCATTTCGGGATGGCGTGATCCGGGATGATATTTCTCCTGTCATCTCGTGCAGGCTTTGCAAGGGGGCTAGGGAGATAAATGAGGCACGAGAACCCTGCGCCTATGTACCCTTGAAGTGTCAAACGTACGTACTTTCGAGCGAGAACAAGGACGTCAGCTCCACGTGTTCGGTGCAGGAACGCCATAGTACATAAGGAAATGGATTGGCATCCGGGCGGGAAAGGGGGAAAACAAAGAAGGTGGATGCTCCCGACTGACCGCCGTTTGTGCGAGCTTAGGACGAGCCGGATGTCGAACATCCCGTAGGTCTTACAAGGCAGTCGGAGCTCTAGCAAGCGGCCTGCGCGCGTTCCTCGATGAACTGCTCGTGGATTTGTGAGCGGCAGGCATCGTGTCACCTCAGGGTCCCCCGGAAAACACAGCCGGTGTGGATGCTAGTCTGCAGTAGGGCGCCAGGGAAGGGCAGCATCCGGCGACTAAACTTTAGCTATGGATCGGGGCCGTTGGACGGTGCGGTGCGCATGTCAGGATGGGCCATTTGCATCATGGCGAACGTTGCTCGCTATTGTCGTCTCTTGTAACCGTGCATTGAAGGGCACATCCGGGTCGTGCCATGCTTCGCCTCATCAATCCCAACATTCGGGACGACGCTTGGATGGTTGATCAACGTTTGATAATGCTGATACAACGGTGAGCACTCGTACTGTAGCTGTGGACTGTAGAGCTGCGAAATGGAGGCAGCCTCACCTGGGATGAACACACTGTTTGCAAATGTTTGCATCGATTCTCGACTTCCGTCGTACGAGTCGGGGATGAGAAACGACTCAATTGCCATTTGTCGGGCGGGAAATGGCCAGGTCGAAACACATCGATGTCGGTCAGTCATGAGGGCGTTGGGAAGCGGGCGGAATTGGATACATGTAGCCGTACTGTGAAGACCTTTACTTGAAGACTGTGTTAGAGCTGAACGGGTAGGCGTTATAAGCCGTGCGCTTGTCTATATGTACTGTACTGTCTGTACCACTGGGTACGTCAATACGCCATTGCCGACTCGTCGACAACCTCCCTCCTTTTGCATCTTGTCCAGTGCACCACCTACTTCTTCAATGCACCACGACAGGCTCTCAAACACCGCTCGCCCTTCCACGTCATCCCACTATCCGGCAACGGCTCCTCGCCAACACCCACCGGCGCTGATCCCGCAGCCGTGTGGGCGGGGACCTGCACTTTGGTGCCGTCGGTATCTGGAAGACGGGGCCTAAGCGCCCGGGGGGTCGAAACGAAAATGGGCAAATCATTCTGAGCTAGGACCGGAGGTGGCACATCCCGAACCTCGACAGTCTCAGACGCTTCGACGAAACTTCTTGCGATCCAACCCGCCCATCACCATGTTTTGCGCCCATCTCGCCTCGCTCACCCCAAAACTCCTCCCCCGCGTAACCCCTGTTTCTCGTCCCCCCTACACGTAACTTACTTCGTAGTGTATGCGTACATACAGTACACGCCGAACTTTAACTCCTCCCTTTGGCCAGCTCAAGTCATGTTATCAACTTCCTGTACATGACCAGGTAATACTGCATCGTGGCGCTCGGTCCGCCTTCTTCTCTCTGCAGACTCACGTGCCGGAGCTTTATTGTCGTCTCACTTACATGCGGTGCTTCTCGTCTTGGCTATAACATCTACTCGATTGCGATTGCTTGGCTGTCTGCAGAGAAGCCGCCTGATAACTCTCTCGTCATCCAGTCATTGCCCGTTGTGCCAAGTCCATATGCCTGGATTTTCGGCTTGAGCCCAGTCTGAAGGACCGGAACACCATCCGAACTCACCAACGCTTTCGAGATCGAGGTCCAGGACTTGAGTCTGATTCCTCGTTGCCGTACTATGGACAACGTCTCCTACATCGATAGAGCATGGCAAGACACGGTGGAAATCCCCCGACCGACAGTGCCCACTGAACGCTTCATGTCAGCATTCTCTGTCGCCATTGGTCTTGGTTTGGCCCTGCTCTGGCTGCTGCAATACCGGAAGCAGCACGGCGATCTTCCTGTCCCTCTCTACAAAGCATCTAAAGCCAAGTGGCTGTTCTCTGCAGAAACCTTGGTCAAGGATAGCTACCGCAAGGTATGTTGGTATATCGAGCCGCTAAGAGCTATCAGTTACTCACAGGCGCATAGTTCCAAGACAGGGCCTATCAGATACGCGGCACCGAAGGTCCTCAACTCGTCCTGCCCTCCAATTACGTGGGCGAACTCAAGACCTTGCCTGAGGATGTCCTAAGCGCCAAGGCTGCCATTGCCGATGTGAGTCTCTCGCAAACCTTGGAAATATGTTGCGCTGACAAAGTGTAAAGGCTCTACAGAGTAAATACACAAAGTTCTCGCCCGGGCACAATGGCGAGTTACTGACTCTACTCTTGCGAACCCGTCTCACCCAGAACCTTGTCAAGCTAGCGCCCAAGCTCAAGGAAGAGCTCGAGTTCATTATTGCCACTGAATTCCCAAAGTGCGACGAATGGACACCAGTCAAATGGCATCCTTTTGCTCTTCGAGCCGTGACGCGTCTCACGGGTAGGGCATTTGTTGGTCCTGACATCAACCGGCAAGAGAAGTGGATGGACACGAGCATTAACTTCGCCATCCATGTCTTCATGGCCGGTGCCAAACTTCAGTTCTTCCCCGAATGGGCGCGACCAGTAGCCCAGTATCTCGTCTCCGACCTGAGCAAGATTCGTCGCGACATTGAAGCCGCCAAAGACATGATTCGCCCAATTTTGGAGCAGAGGATTCGCGACCGCGATTGTCCCGGCTGCGAGGATCCGGAGAACGACATGATGCAATGGCTCATCGAGGCATTGCCTGAAAATGAAAGGGCAGACGTTCAAATTCAGGCTGAGCTGCAACTCGTAGTCGCTGCTGCTGCCATTCATACGACGCACGGTCTTCTTTGCGAATGCCTTTACGACTTGGCCGCCCACCCCGAAATCCAAGATGATCTGCGTGAAGAGGCGCGTCAAGTCCTCGAAGAGGAGGACGGATGGACGAGAAAGGAGAGCATGGCGAAACTCAAGAAAATGGACAGCTTTATGAGAGAGGTGCAGCGCATGCGTGGCAATATTGGTGAGTGCATGCTTACATGGCAAGCCTGCTCATATCCTTACTCACATTTCGATTTTCAGTGTCGTTCCTGCGCAAGGTCATGAAGCCGATATCTCTCTCCGACGGTACCCAACTACCTGTCGGAACCCGAGTCGTAGCCCCCTTGGCAGGCATCGCCCACGACGAGCGCTTCTTCCCAAACGCCGACCAATTCGATCACTTGCGCTTCTTCCGCCTCCGTCAAGAATCTGCGGAGGCCAACAATCGCCTACAGTTCACTTCCATCGGCGACACTTACGTCAACTTCGGAGCTGGCCGTAACGCCTGCCCTGGCCGCTTCTTTGCCGGCAACGAGATAAAGCTCATACTTGCCCGCTTCGTGCTTGGATACGATATCCGCCTTCGACCGGGCGAGGGGCGACCCAAGCCCATGTCCATTGTTATGACCAAGTCTCCGAGTCCCAATGCTGTGCTCGAGTTCCGGCGGCGCCAGCCATGAGTTTTCGTGAGGATTCAGAATTAGGTTTCCTACCATGTCTTGCGAAGATACCTCGAATAACGATTACGACCAGCATCAGATATCCCACAATACCGAGTCATGTTACATGCGACGCATCTGGGCCATGACGATGTACTGTATATAGCAATAATAGCGCCCGAGCCACATGTCAATGCATAGTGTATATGTCACATTCTATCGGTGCTGCTCATGTCGTTGGTGACTGACTGGGCTACAAATCAGTCTGTGACTATTGCGTGTCATGAAAGGTAAACCCCCGTCGACGGTCCTCAAGTCTTGGCGTTTTTAACAGAAAGATAATTACGAGTCGTTCAGATATCTTCCATTTCCATTCGGCCTAGACGCCAATAGAAGAACTAATGCAAATCCAGCCATGCCCAGAACGCCCTCTCGCCCCTGTGAAGTAGTCCATCCAGGATAACAAAACAAACGTAAAGAAGTCGACAAACTGTAAAAGATATCATGGCGTGCTAAAAGACCTCGTCGTGCACCAGATGCTCGAAGACGCCCAGTCGCTCACGATGCGGGGAATGAAGTGAGTCATGCAAAACTACTACTGGAAAAGAAAGGGGACAAAGCCAAGTTGCCCTCCAATCATGACTTGTAGCGAACGTATTCTCCAGCGACCAAGCAGTGGTCACGCTCGAAAGGCTCTGTACATCATTATTAGCATACTGATAAAAATCCTCGTATCATAGAGAACAGGAATCACTTACCGAGCGTCAGCTGGAACTTGGGCTTGATGTGCTCTGCCCGCATCTTGTTGACCTCGTTGGCAAAGACTTCGGCAGGGGGAGCAGTCGAGTCAATGCAGTTTGCCTTGATGGAGATGAGGACACCACCACCAGTCTTAAGGAACCAGTTGGCGTTCATAGCCACGATACGAGCCTGATCGGGCTGAGCAACGTCGGCGAAGATGACATCGACCATGGGGACGATCATGCGGTAACGAGCGGGCTGACGGGCGTCCTCGACGATGGGGACAACGTTGGTCCGCTTGGAAGCCATGGCGATGAGATCGCGGCCAGATCGGGAGGAGAACTCGACGGCGTAGACGTAGCCGGTAGGGCCCACGAGATCGGCGACGTGGGAGACAGACGTGCCAGAGGCGGCGCCCAGATACAGGACGCGGGAGCCGGGGCGCATGTAGATCTCATCGGCACCGCCTGCAATACCAGCGCACAGCTTGCTGCGGAAGGGGTTCCACATCCGGTACTCGACCTTGGTTGTGGTGGTTGTGCCGTCCTCATTTTGAATAGTCTCGTCGTGCTGAATACGCTTCTCGCCGTAGACAGACTCGTTCAAGCACATGTTGCGCGTCGCGAGACCGTCCTCCTTGCCGCCACGGACAACAAAGACACCGGGGTGACGATGAGGCTCCTAGAGATGAACGCTGGTTAGAGCCAAGCCAGTTGCGCGGAAGCCTTCAAATAGGCAAGGTGACGGGGAATACATACAACGATGACCTTGGAACCTCCCTTCGGGGCGCCACCACGACCACCGCGGGCGGCACCACGACCACCACGGGGGGCACCACGGCCACCTCGGCCACCGGCACCTCGAGGAGCACCTGGGAGTTGAGTGTCAGCGGAACCACTTCTTGTACAAGCATCGCTTCGCGATATGTCGATCTTGACGTACCTCGACCGCCACGGGCACCACCACGACCGCCGAAGCCACCACGGTCACCGCCGAAACCACCACGGCCTCCGCGAGCACCACCACGCATGCCACCGCCGCGAGGGCCACCGCGGGAACCGCCTCGAGGAGCACCGAAAGCCATGACGAAAATGTGTTTCTCGGGGGGTTGAAGAGAAGTACTGGATTAGGATGACACAATCGCCTTGATTGCTCTGTATCGTCGGAAGGGAAGGAATAGTCCTCTGGCCCTTGAGTGAGAAGAGGAGAAAGTTGGGAGACGTTGGCTGCTGTTGAACCGTGATGATGGGTGAACGCAACCGCCGGCCTTGCAGAGTTGGAAGAAATTTTTACAGCTTTTTTGGCCTGGGAGCTTTTTCTGCCAACCCCACCATAGCGCAATTATTGGCCGGACGCCGGAAGGGACCCTGTAGAGGTACAACGATTTTCCGGCCCCGCTCAAATCTTATTCAGCAAGGTCAATGAGTCACGTGCTTTCCGGGCGGGATCACCACGAGAATACCATCTGCGAGCACACGAAGCCATTGCTCAATGTGCTGTAATTTCGAGCGTCCAGATATCGAGAACGAATGTAGGTACCTGGATAGCAAGTCGACTTGGGCTTTTGAAGATTTCTTAATTGTGCTTTCTATTGTTTTTCCCCCTTTTTACCGCCATATTTACTTGCTCTCTGCTGCTCGACATTTGCCCGGGCTGAGTGTGCGCTAACTGGCCAGGGCAGTCGAACCCTAACAATTCCCCAAAGCGGTAAGCGAGGTCCGGCCCCAGCGCCCTCTGCAGCAGAAGTTCTGAATTTCTCAACTCCAGCCGTCCGCCCGCGAACTTGTATCGTCGAATCAGCCACCACACCCAAACCGACAAGATGGTGAGTTGCTATCTTTCCCTTGACGACTTGACGCTCATCGGCGCCCTCTTCCTCGGTGGGCATTGTTGTTTCGAACACGAATTCGCAAGAGATGGGAAGGGAAATGCTGCCTCGGCGGGAGAGAGAGACGCCATGACGAACTATGGACTGACCCGTCGATTCCACGTGCAAACAGGTCCGATACGCCGCGACCGAGATCCAGTCCTCCAAGTCGGCCCGCGCCCGCGGCTCGTACTTGCGAGTGTCGTTCAAGAACACCCGCGAGACCGCCCAGGCCATCAACGGCTGGAAGCTGCAGCGTGCCCTCGCGTTCCTTGAGAACGTCAAGGAGCACAAGGAGGCTGTCCCCATGCGACGATACGCCGGCAGCACTGGCCGCTGCGCCCAAGGTACGACGTGATCGAGAGAAGACCGAGCGATTGGCGATTGGCGAATGGCGAAACAAGAAGACCGAGCGGGCGAGAACGATGCGGACCGAGATCCCTTTCCTTGTTGCCTTACCCCTCGCAAGCCGCTTTGCGTCGACGTCACAGATGCCTAGAGAGGATAATGGCTGACGGATTGTCTTTCTTTCCTACAGGCAAGCAGTTCGGTGTCTCCAAGGCCCGGTGGCCCGTCAAGTCCGCCCAGTTCCTGCTGGATCTCCTGAAGAACGCCGAGGCCAACGCCGACGCCAAGGGCCTCGACACCGGCGCCCTGATCGTCAAGCACATCCAGGTCAACCAGGCTCCCAAGCAGCGCCGCCGAACGTACCGTGCCCACGGTCGCGTATGTCGAACCCGCTCCCGTCCCCCCAGCAATACCCCCCTTACGATCCCCCCGTGGGGAACTGAACGCGCAAGAGACCACGGTCGGCTGACGTTTGACGTTTCTCAAAATCTAGATTAACCCCTACATGTCCAACCCCTGCCACATCGAGCTGATCCTGACCGAGGGTGACGAGGTTGTGCAAAAGTCGGAGCAGGTTGTCGGCCGCGAGCAGCTGCGTCTCAACTCGAGACAGCGCGGCGCTCGCGTCCGCCAGGCCATCACCGCCGCCTAAATTGGCGCGGGCGCGCGGAAATGACCTGATGGCGAAGCGGTTGTTTTTCTCCGACGTCGACGTGTTTTCCGGGGTGATGGGTCGCTTTTCATCTCGCGGTGTACGGGCAGGCTACGGCGGGAGCATGGCATTACAAGGGAAAGTCTGGCATGCAAAGTTTTCTCTTTTCCTTGCGGGGATTCCCGTCAAATTTCTTAAAAAAAGGAACAAACGAAAGAAACGCTACAGAAGCCCTCCCGTCGTGAAGCGACTTGATGACCAGAAGTGGGCGGCACGAGGGATCCGTAATGACCCCATCAGTGGTTCAGCCAGACATTGGCTTTAGAACTGATGCCACTCATGTACATCAGAATGCATAAGACATTCGGTGACGCGACTACTCCTTGACACGTGATGGAAACTCTCATGTTCGCTTCAACATGCCCATGATGTGCTGCACTTGCAATCGCGACATCCCATCACATTCGGCCGAGGCTCTCTTCTTATATCATTCATAGAAATGGCACAAAAGCCAATGGGTATCTAAAAAGTACAGTACGCTGCAAAGGAAGCAACGCTATATGCCCGCGTGAGTTCATACCACGGCGGTAACACGTGCCACCTGAAGATTGATAACGATCCGCAAGCTCATGGTTTGCACCAATTTCAGCTGCGAGGTGTGATCCGGACTAAACCAGAGAATCGGCCCTTACCAGGCTCCGCAACGCCATCAACCAGGGCTTCGAGAATATCTTGCTCGTCGTAAATATTCTTCCAGCCCCATTTCATGCCAAACGCAGAAGTTAAGTGATACCTTTCCGATGGCTTCATGTAAGGGACGACAATACCGAATGGCTGAATGAGACTGGCAATCGTAGCTTCTTTGTGGGCATCGCGCGAGAGACTATTCAAATGGAATGCCGCAGGCAAGACGATCCTGTTCGCTGGCAGGATGCTCCTGGTGTCGGTGTGTAATGCATTGACTGCCGCGTAGCCACAGGATTTGAGGGACAATAACTTGAGCTTGTAGTCTCGCCGCTCCAAATAGTTCGGATCGCAAACGGCTGGATGCATGAACAGGCTAGTTTGGGGGGTTGCCTTGGCTGCCAAAGTCTCAGTAACCGGGTGCCTTGCTGTAAAATGCAATAGTAGGCCTGGCCATGACATGAGGTCTGGTTTTTCTGTGCGATTCTCAGTTCCTCCGTCATGTTGGAAGCCGATGTCCGAGTCTCCCATGTCTAGGGCATCGGGTGTCGCAGCGCCGGTTGTCACGATCTCCGTGTTAGACATGTAGGCATCAAGCAATTCTCGCGCACGAGCGTGATTAAGTCCAGGATTTGACATCCGCTGATGGCGTAGATCTCTCCACGTGAGAGCGTGTCTCGTCAGTGTAGGTGGTCCAGTGATGGAGATCGTCTCCAGCTTCAATTCTTCAAGAGACGACAGCGCCATATCCCGTATGGTGTACAGAAATACGTGGGGCAGAACCCAGCAATTCTTGATCGACAAGCGCTTCACGAAGGGAAGCTGGAGGCGTTCTTCGACACGAGTGTACAGACAAGTTGATCCTGCGAGACTTCGGGGATTCGAGAGAAAAGGCGCGGCCATGAGGTACAAGTTCCGGTGCACGATGCCAGGCGTAAGCTCTCCTCCTCCCAACCATTCAAAATGTAGGTTCTCGATGTTCGGTTGCACACCAATGTATTGGTCGAGTAGCTGAAATGCTTTGGCAATGGCCTCCATTTGAGAGATCTTCTGTACCTCGAGATTGCCGGTGGAGTCGGGAGAAATCCTTCTCAAGTCGGTTATAACGCCCAAGGAGACGTTTCGTAGGCTGGGAATACTGTTCCAGAGTTCTTTGTGGCATAAGAGGTGGAGATGACTGCTGGGGATCTTGGCGATGGTAAATGTCGTCAGGTGCGCGAAGCTGCCAGAGAGGGCATTATCAACAATTCCAATGACATATGACTGGATCATGGCGCGATTGGCCCAGTCGAGCTCAATGAGCATCTCGAGTTGGGCTGTCGTGAGAGCGTCAGGGTTCAATTTCGAGAGGCCGGTCTTGGGGCGTGGCTGCGCGGCTGTGGCAGTCAGGGTTGATGTTGATGTTCTCAGGTCAGCCCCCGAGAGTGAATTTCGTTCGACATCGAGGATGAAGTCAAGCGCCTCGTATGCCTCGAAGGGAGTAGTGTAGCCAGCTTCGGCCAACATTTCCAATAGAGCCATACGTTTATGGTCCACTTTCCACGTTGTGGGCGAGTCTTGATCGTTAGCTTTGGGGACTTTGATGTTCAGGATAGTAGCACTCGTGCCACGAGTCCATTCATTTGTGGCGAAGGCAGAGCGTCGAAGAGCAGCTTTGCGACCACCTGTGTCGGGTCCATAGAGGTGACCTAGACCCGCATCGCAGCAGAGACCGATATTATTGACTCCTTTAAGGTGGCTAAGGGCCTCTCTCATGCCCTTGACCTCATCGGCAGTGCGCTCAATGCCTTCGAGTTCTTGGTATCGGCGATAATGTGGACGCGGCCAGCGATAAATACCCCAAAAGGCGGGAATAGCCTCTTGAGTGGTCTTGATGGGAGGATTGGCCAGCAAGCCTTCGTCGACTTCGAGAGAAAGAGCGAAGCGGAGTATATGAGGACCAAAGGCCTTGAAAATGCTCATGCCCTTGTCAGGCTGCCGGGGTTTGCCGTCACCATCCTGAGCATGAGGGCGAATGGAATAGAGGTCGGGCTTGAAAGGAACGACAACATTGCGGAAATAAAAGCTCGTGGCTCTTGCTTCGAGTTCTCGACAGACGAGACGAAGGTTCTTGATGTCGGTGCGTGAGAGATGTGAGATGATGGACCCGATGATTTCAACGGGTATTCGCTTAAAGATGTTCATGGATGAAGCTGCATGAGCGTGTTAGTAATGGTGCCGACGCAGAAGATGACGGATGATGATTATGAACGCTGGAGTCCAAGCTGAAAGTGGAAATGTTGAAGGGGAGAACCATCATGGATGTTATTGCTCCTTCCAAGTTCCCACCTGGCACCATGGTCCCTCCTTCCAAGTTCCGCCATCAAGAGCTACCTGGGCAGGTAGGTAGGTAGGTAGGTAGGTTAGATGCACTTACCATGATGGGTGACTGCGGGGCATCCCAGCACTTGATTTGTTTCTTCGCCTTGGCGATCTTCATTCTTCTGCTCTCGCTCGCACTTTTCGAAACGTCCAGCATCTGACATGTCGACATCATGACCCTCGATGGCGGAGTCAAGATGCGAAGTCGATAAAGAGGTCATCGTGGGGTCCGCTGAGATGGCTGAACCAAAACCGCCATGCGGGGAACTTTTCTCGATGAGAGAGGTCTCGCCAACAAAACAACACCTCAACAACACCTCGGCTCTGCCAAACACTACATCCACTTACTACGTGTCGTACAGTGGTGCTCTCGTCAAGATCCGCGCAGAGTTTCAAGGCGGTCTCTTTGTCGTTGCCAACGAGAACGATTCTGCGCCGAGTGTAAACGAATGCAGCTGCTTTTCCCCACCATTTCCTGAGGTTGACGATGTGATGGCGAGGGCGAGGGCGATGGATGCGATGCTTGCCCTGAGGACTATCAAATGCTTCGCGAGCTGCAACAACTTGTCATATCCCGTGAGCAAACGATGGACGTCTTGCAAAACTCTTGCTGTCTTTTGTTTGATTAGCTTGTTTGTGCAGTGGACGCGTCGCTTTCTACACGACTTACTTGCTGTATCGACTGCACAGTGAGGAATCGCTTACTCGTGTATGCGAATCAAAAGTGAGGTGCACCTCAAAGTGCATGCTACTCTCGAAAGAGATTTCACAGGTTCGAAAACTTCCCAGTGACGTTCAGGAAAGCTGATTAAATCTTTGCCTAATATCTAGATTCGCTGCCAGAGTGCACCCGTTGAGCCAAAACTGATGGTGTTCAGTGCAGGGTAGCGAGACCAAGCAGACCGAAGAAAGTGCTAACGCAGGCCGCTACGCTCTAGCCACCGAATAGCACCTTGATGGACCATTTGCACAATGAAAATCCCAACGTAACTTACGTATAAACGAGAAGAGTCTAAAAGTTTCTAGGGGTCGCCCCCGTCGCGATAGAAATGTACATGAAAAGGACAAATATATCCAACTTGGCGTTCCAACGATGCGAGTTCGGCCTTGACGATACGACATGAAGCAAGCCAACAGACGACGGCGCATATCGTCAGTCTTTTACCTCGCAACTCAGCACTGTTCGCCCTCGACTTTCTGCCCATCACTTACTGTTTCTGGCTGATTATCACTAGGCTCTCCGGCTGCCCAGAACCAATATCTGCCAGATCGAAGTCAGTAATTAATATCGCGTCGCCAACAGGGCCTCGAAGCGTCAAGCCTCCAGAGATTCAGGACTTTCGGGAGCAACTCACACTGCGGCATATTGAACCTGAAAGCTTGACTCCATGCCGGCGCAGGTTACTGGAGGGCTACCGCCGGCCGTCATCACCCGATACACCTCCTTGATACCATTTGTTGCTCCCGCCTTGGTTGTCAGACGCAACCAGGTCACGGCCTTCTCGCCCTTTTGACCAGCCGCCGCCGTAGGAGGTGGGTTCACGGAGCTGTCCTTGGTGCACGGTGCCTCGCCAATGCCCATGGCTGGTGTGTCCAAGTTGAAGTAGGCTGTTGACGGATCCGTGAAGTAGTGAACGCCTGATTTGCCAAAGACGTCGGAGTTCTCCCGTTCCCTGTCGTCCATCTTGAGGCGAACAGCCATTCTTGGTATGCGATCCAGCATTTCGGGATACAGAGCAGCAACACAACTGGCATTGAAGAGTGTGGCCACAGCGCCTGCCGCCTTTGGTGTCGCGTCCGCTCGGCCTGCCTCGCAGGTGTAGTTTTGCGTGCCTCGTGCGACGGCAACATGCCTTACAGACAACCCTTTGTCGGGTGCTGGGAGGCCGTCGACTCCTTTTCCCCATCAGTGTCAGTCAGACACAGGACAACACTGCGCGCAACCATAACTGGAAACCGGCATATGGGACATTACCTGCGGGCATCTGGGCCTTAGACAAGTCGCAGCCGAGTGGCCTTGAAAGTATTTCCGAGGACTGAACTTTGGCAGCAATGGAATCGAAATAGGCTGAGAGCGAATCCGTGGGACTATCTTCCTGAGGCAGACCATCCAAGCCCAGCTCAGGAGACACCGGCGCCGCCAATGCGAATCCAGCCATAAGGGACGTGAAGAAAACGGAAGCGCGCATTTCGAAAGCGAAAGATGGTGAAGCTGGAGTCTCGAGAAGAAAGAGTCTGTCACCGGCTGAGCTAGCTCAAAGCCCTTGACTTGCCGAGGAGAAGTGCTCAAAAGAAAACTAACGGAAAGGTTTCAACTGGTCGCTATATCATGAGACCAGGCACGTATCAGGGCGTGACGTCGAAATACTGAGACTAACAGCCCCGGACACTATTGGCAAAGCAGAATGACAAGAGGAAATCTGGACAAAGGGGAGACAAAAGAAAAAGAAAACCCCGAACACGATGCAGTGTAAGTGCAACTGCTCAGCCGTCCAGAAGTCGTTTGCGTGATACTCCTCTGGAGGAGAATGGGAGCGGACCCATGGCATCTAATACTGTATGATGCGCTCCAGAGTCCGACGAAGCCGCAAGTTGCAAGTTGCAAGGCTTCAGCCTCTGCGGAACCGCTCAGCTGTCAAACAGGGGGCCTGTTGCCGAAAAATAGACGGCGCGATAGGCTTCATTGGTCAAGCAGGCTCCATGGAAAGACGAGCCAAGGAATCTTTCTTGGCCTTGCTAGGGGGGTGAAAGCTCGCAATCAAATAACTACCATAATAGCAACCAGCCACCCCTCCCCCGGCCTCAATGGCGCCGCCATAATTAGCGACGCACCGGACAAGGGCCCCCCATCGGCGTGAGAACAAGCTCTTAGCCAGGGAGACACATAAAGAGATCCCGTCATAGGCCAGGGCTTTTGGCAGACTCCGGGGTGAAGTCTTATTGGGTCGTCCCCGCGCGGCCACCTAAGCGCCTTGTCTACCGGGATCGGCACCCTTGCTTCGACAGGATCGCCGTAGATCCAGCCTGGAGATCAAGTCTCAGCTGCCAGGGCTAGGTTCACTTGGTGGTTTGGCTGCGGAGAGATGATGGGGGTTACGCCAGGGAAAAGAAGAGTGTCAATGACGTTGCAGAGCAATATGCAGAATGCAACGCACGGCTTACGGTGAGAAGCACACCCCAGAGAAGAGAGAATCAAACATCAACTTCAGCCACTATTCTAAAGCCGACTCAAGAACTGAAAAGGAAAGAATGCGCTTCGCCGTCCCACCGCAGCGCAGCCGCAGCCCATTTTTGCGCAGATGCACGCCGGACGACGACCCGGGTTTTCCTTCAATCAGCCCCGGATAACATGATCTCGCTAATGACTTGAGCCAAGTTACTGCTTAACGCGCGCATACTCCAAGGACGCATCGCCAAAAAAAAAAGGACAGACTGCCAATTAATTCGCTCGCAACATGAGCCACACAAAGTAACTTACCTTATCCTCACTCCTCACAAGAGCTTCTCGACGGGCGGCAAGATTAGGAGAAGAGGACTTGGGCGGCGCAGCGGGGAGGAAGGTGTGTGCAGCTGGCGCTTATTAGTCCCGTTTGCTCATTTTCAAGGTTTGACTTGGGGCTCCGGGTTCATAGGTGTGCGGGTGCGTGTACACGCAAGTTTGTGTGTGTGTGAGTGAGTGTGAAAATAGTGTGAGTGAGCGCGCTTGCGTAAAGTGGAGGGGGATTTCGACCAAGAGAGCTCGACAGGGTGGATGAACGCCATCTTGTACACACACCATAAAAAAAGTGCCATTTTGCCCATTTTCCATCTGGCGTGAAACGCATGCTGCACAAGTCGGTCTAATAATAATAACACCGCATCTTACTTCGTGGGCGGACAATCCCGACTCATTGGGCTCCTCACGACTGTCCTTGAGCAGGTGTGGCTATTTCCGAAGATAGCAGCATCCTTTTTCAAACAACATCGAGGCCGTCGTCCCTTGCAAACGCGTACATACATAGGTGTTCGACAAATCTCGCTTCTCAATCTACTTCGTACTGTCATCTATTCCTGCCCCTCGATCAACAGTCTTGGCTCTCACTGCTAATTAGAACCTCCTAACCAAGGTAGTGAAAAGGTCGCATGCTGATTGCAGACAGACTACCTTGCCCTTCTCCAATGTCCGACGCCTCGCCCGTAGACTGCAAAATGTTACCACAGAATGACCCGAACCCGTCACGCTCGGGGAGTCAAACAAAAGTCTCTTCGATCCAGACGCCGAGCGGTAAACCCCGTCTAAGCCCTTTGCCCATCAAGACCTGGCAAGTCGGGACTAGGAACAAAAGCGCCTCCGCGCAAAAACACCCATGATAAATACAACGCACACCAAAATAGACGCTCAAACCAAGAGGCGTTCCGTCAACCGCTCGACAGGCCCAAGAGGGAAAGCACCCGCACCCTCTCGGCCTAGCCCTGAACCGTCATGTTAGTGCTCGTTGAACCCATCCTCTTTCCATTTTCCATGATCGCTGCCGCCCTGAGCAAATGTCTTGCCCTGGCCTGCCGCTGCTGCCGCGGCCGCTGATCCAAAGTTACTGGCGTGACGTTCAAAGTCTGCGCTGCCGAGCCAGTATAGCGAGAAGAAGACGACGACGTGCAGTGCCACGCAATATGCCGCAAACAGGTTTCTGCTCGTGCGAGACGCCAGGACCATCCTTGTGACCGAGTACACGGCTCTCTCGGGCAAGCTCATTCGACGATATGCTCTTGCCGACTCCCGACCTCGAAACGCTGCGAATGGTGATATGTTGGACTCGTACGCTTGCCGATACCTGTCCAGGGAGATCCCCGGATTTCCCGTCCCGCCAATGGCGACTGTAGAGGGATTCGGATTTGACGAGTAAGCCGACGACGACGTCGCAGTCGCACCGCCGCGGTTGTATGTAGAAACATAGCGCGTCTTTTCATACAGATTCAAGTTGTCTTTTTGCAAAGCCGCAACTTCTTGGCGTAGCTGCTGGACTGTCCGATGTGTCTCAGACAATTCCTGTTCCAGCTGCGTGTTCTTCTTCTTGAATCGGTCTCGTTGTGCAGTGACCATGGGCAAGATGCCCGAGCCTCCGCCGACGGGCTCTCGATCCCCGTGACCCATCCGCGGATCGATACCACTGATGATGGACGATGTCGGGGAGGTTCTACCTCGGCGCGTAGGTGCGCGCGTGACATAGGTACCGGCCACCGATGCTCCGGAAGGAAAGGCATTGGCGCCTTCGGCCTGCATGTTCTCGAGATCGTTCTCCAGCTTCTCGTTGAGGTTTTGAGACTTCTCAAGTTCTGCATTTGTCCTCGACAGCTCTTCCTGCAGGTCCTCGAGCCTCGACTGGAGGTCCTGATGAGACACGCGCAGAACCGTGAGTTCGTCGCCCAGCTTCTTGTTGCGCGACAACAGGAGCTTCTCGAGGGTATCGCCCTTTTCCGTACTGCTATCGGCCTTTTCGCGGGCCTCGTCATCGTCTCCGGTGGAAAATTCAATACTCTTCAATACTTCCAGCTCCTGTCTGATATCGTCGTAGTCACTGTACTTTTGAACCTTTGCCTTCAGAGATTCCTTTTCTTCTTTGAGCAACGTCAACTCGCGCTCCGTCAATCGTAACTTTGCGTCGAGGTCTCGCTTTGCACTATCCTTCTCCACCCGGGCGTTTTCCAGTTTTCTGATTAGAGAAGAGTTTTCGGATCGCATTCGCATATAGCCCGGGTCGTCCTCGAGCGATCTTTCGGGCTGCGATGTCAGCGATGACTTAGCCTGGGCAAGTTCCAAACGCATTTGTTCGTTCCGAGCCTCGACCTCGGCCAATCTGGAGCCTGTGCGCTCAAGCTCGGAATGGAGCATTTCGAGCTCCGCTGCCGAGGCGCCTCCGCGTTGTGCATCTTGATCGTCACCGGCCTTTCCCAGTCGCTGGTTGACCTCGTAGCTTGCACGCATCTCATTGAGAAGTCGCTCTTGGTTCTCGACTTTTTCTTCCAAGCTCTTTTCTTTGGACGCCCAGTTGTCCTTCTTCTCCTCGAGCACAGCTGTCCACGACGATTCGACTTCCTTGACTCGAGTCTCAAGAATGTCGTCGAGCTCCTTCCGCGCCGTACGCTCTGTCTGAAGCTTGGACTCGGTGTCTTCGAGCTGTGACGTCAGCTTGGACACGCTCGACTGCAGCCGCTGGTTCTCGTCGGTAAGCTTGGGTAGTGTGTCTTCAGACACAAGCATGGAGTCGACGGCCGCTTCGAGGAGGGGATAAGGATCTGGAGCATCGGATATAGCAGTGTAGGCATGTAGGAAGGCCGAGTTGACGGATTTGGAATGGGTGGTCAGGAGGTCGATGAATGTTTGATAGGCTATGGAATTTATTAGTCGAGGGCCACCTTATGGGCGAGAGATGGCGCACCCTTGAGTAGGCCTTTGATTTCTGAAAGCTTGGAAGCGTCGTCGAGCTTTCTAAAGTCCTTAGTCTTTTGCGCGAGCTCCTTGCGCTGGACGGTCGAGTCTCGCTGGTAGGTAACAATCTCCGAGGCGGTGTTGTCGAGATTGGCCGTGAGAGTCGTTAAGTCAACAGCTGCCATCCACGGTTAAGCAAGGGTATCAGGTTGAACGGATGTACCATGGAATGACATACTCCTCCAAGCCGATATGGCACGCTGAAACTTATTGCTGTTGTCTTCGTTACCCGCCTTATCTGGTGACGCGGCGGGAGCTGCAACGACAGCAGCCCCTTCGGTGACGTCCGCCATGCCGCGCAGTGAAAGCTGAAGCCTCTAGCCGTGGATTGAGAAGTTGCGCATCGAACAATGAAGCCTAGTCTGGCTTCGTAGCTTCAAGCGAGTCAAAGAAGCTGGAGCGTCTGTGGTGCTGCAGATTGGGCCAACAAGCTCGCCTCGAGGCGGTGCAGGTTCGATGTTGGTTTCGATGCGATGGAACGTGTCACGTCCCTTGTTGCTGGCGCAGGACAAAAAGTCCAGCAAGGTCCTTGCCTGTCCTGGCCGGCCACGGCGGGGCTAGCTCAGGTACAAGGAGTGTCCGATACTTATGATCCTAGGCAGTCTGCGCAATAACTCAAGTACCTTACTACCCTTTGACCGACGGACCGCCCCTCCCCTGACACGTCCATGTGCTTGGTGTACAGTGGGTGCAGGTACTTTCGTTATCTCGAGCCTCCCGTCGAAGAGGTCCGTAGCTTGTCATCCTACATCAAATGCTACGCAACGCGATCCAGCAACACGTAGCTTAGCCTACGACCTCAACCTTCCCTTTGCATTGCAGGCCTCAATGGTCTTGCGTTTTCGTGCCCGTCGTTATGTCGATTTCGCGCCGATAATGTCATCAGTCTTGCGCCGACATCATGCCCGAATCTCCTGACCGGGGCCCCGATGGAGCTTCGACGTCGTCAACTAACCTCGCGCCTCCAGAAGACGGACCTTATGTCTTGCGCTCTCTGCTCAACAGTGTGCCGCTATCTGCAGACGGTTCGACAGATGATATCGGCATAAACTGTGTCGAGTATCTCGGTACGAAGAAATCTGTATTGGTCATGAACCTCTCAGCTAACGAGCTCTCGTCAAGATGGCAACCTCTATGTCGGCACCTCGGCCTCGGAACTGCTTCACTTCTTTCAAATACCCCCGGATCCAGCCGACAGATCAAAAAATCCAGTCTTCATACTAGCCTCAAGGCTCTCGCCCGCTTACTCCCAACCATCCGGAGTCGCCCCCGGCTCCCGACCCGGCATTCAGCAGATACTCTTACTCCCGAGAGTTGGCAAAGCATGCATCCTGTGCAACTGGACGGTGACTTTCTACTCCCTCCCAGAGTTGAGTCCCGTTTCTGGTACAGGCCAGGTCAAGAACTGCAGCTGGATTGGCGCCACCGACCTGAACGAGCTGGACGAGGCTGGCCATGACACTGACATTACCGTCTTGCTGTCACTCAAGCGGCGCATTCAAGTGGTTCGGGTCGGCGAGACGCCACGACCCATAAAGGTATGTTCCGTAGCACAACTACACTCAGGCCAAATCTTTCCCTAATGCTGTGCAGAACATCGACTATGCTGGGAGCACATATTCTATTCGCCGTGATTCCATAGCATGCGTCGCAGATGCCAGATCGTACGCGCTCTTGGACATCGAAAGACAGCTCAAGATTCCACTCATGAGCATATCATCGCTGGATGAACCACCTCCTCCCGATGAAGTCGGTCAAGCTCAAAGCGTTGCCTCTGATGCGGCTGGTGGCATTATCCGCAGTGCATCAACCGCTGAGAGCCGGCCCCATTCACCCGCTCAGCTTCACACTCGTAGCGCAAGTTTGGGAGGCTCCTTACTCGGGAGTATTCGTCGACAAGATCCTCGTCCTACTGAAGATGGCACAACGCTATCTCGACAAGCCTCGCCACCTATCGCTTCAGCGAGCTCTCGATCGCCGCCCCCTCGAGCATCTGACTCTGGTGCTGGCTCTACTGCAATTGAGAAGCCACTACCAGCGCCTCCAGAAGCCGCGATTTCAAGTGCGGCAAGGCAGTCTGCAGTCGGAAACGTTGTCACATTGAAGCCACACATCGCATCGCCAACACCAGAAGAGTTTCTGGTAGTTATCGGCACCACGCCCTCTGAGCCAGGAATCGGCATGTTTGTTAATCTTGACGGCGATGCCACACGAGCCACCATTGGATTTGAAGAGTACCCGCTGCAGATTGCAGTGGATAAAGCACCTTCGGACATGCTAGCATCACGGTCAGGAATACCTGAAGATGACGACGGATTCGTCATCGCCTCTGTAGCTCGCAACACTAACGGAGAACTACACTATGGTCTCGAAATACAGAAATGGAGCGCCGGTAACGAGCAGAATCCCGAGAGGCATTGGCTCGCTGCACATAAGCCGAATGCCCATAGTGCGTACGGGATTCGGTCTTTGGTGGGATATGGAGACATACAGTTCGAAGAAATTGTCACCAAAATATGCCAGCGGCGATTTGCGCCTTTCCCCAGCCCCATGGAGGCGTCTATAACGTCTTCTAGAGGTGCCGATTCTCGCACAGCTTCCACGATTGAGAGGTTGTCCAAGGAAAAGGAGTTGTTCGAGCGAGAGGACTCGCAGGATGAAGAATCGCTACCCGAAGGCTGGGAAGCGAATCGCAACGCCGAGGGCGAGGAATTCGCCCGACGACTCGCCAAGACGGAAACGAGGCTTGTCGTCTGGGCGGGTGACTGCATCTGGTGGGCAGTAAGAAATCCATTAATACTTCAGCTCGACGCGGTTCTCGACGTTGCATGTCCTGGGGGAGTGGCGCATATCAAGGCGCTGGACAAGCGGGCCGTTTGCTATGTGCTTGAAAAGATTCGCGGGCAAGACGCGCGGTCAGAGCTGCAATTCCTCACCTTGAGCTTTCTACGTCAAAAAGCAGGACTTTTATTGCTTATTGCAGTAATGACAGTAAACGACGACCAGACGTCTGACGGCGAGTTGGATTCCCTGGCGGAGGTCCTTATGGACAGCAAACTCGATGCTCGGGTTGTCTTATCGCTTGTTCCTGGTGTTCGAAATGAGATTATTGAAGGTCGGCGCGGCATATGGATCCACGGCGGCGTTCGAGTCGTTGCAGACGCTTTTCTGCAGAGCTCGGCATTTGAGAGTCTGACAAGGGCCGGACTTGGGCGTCTCAGTCCGAGAACGATGCACTTTTTGCGTCGGTTCCTATCATCTTGGAGAAAAATGAAAGGATTCGGAAGCGTTGCCGACGAAAGTGAGGTGTTTCGAACCGTCGACGCAGCGTTGCTTATAGTCCTCCTGGAGCTCGACCGGCATTCCCCCAAAGGACTGGGGAAAGGCGGTGCTGTCAGATCTGAGCTCAACGAGCTCGTCGATCGAGGAGTGGATTGTTTTGAGAGGGCGGTCGACCTGCTCGAGTCCTACAACCGACTCTTCGTCCTTAGCCGACTATACCAAAGTCGAAAAATGGCTGGCGATGTTCTGGCAACGTGGAAGCGGATCATAGAGGGAGAGCGGGACGCGGGACAAGAGCTGCGAGACGGTGAGCAGCGCGTTAGGGAATACCTGGCTAAGATTAGCAGTCAGGCTCTGGTGCAGGAGTACGGCGTCTGGCTCGCAAATCGAAACCCAAAACTCGGCGTTCAGGTTTTCGCAGAAGACAAGTCCAGGGCTCCCAGGTTCGAGCCCGCGCAGGTCGTCGATCTCTTGCGCCGGGATGCGCCAGATGCCGTCAAGTACTACCTCGAGTACCTTGTCTTTGGCAAAGGACACACTTACTACGTCAATGAGCTCATCACCTACTATCTCGATATTGTCATCGGGGAGCTTGAGACTTCTGCTGCGAGCCGGGAAACGGTCTTGGCAGCCTACGACGCATATCGAGCGCTGCAGCCCCCGAAGCCGACGTACCATCACTTCTTGGCCGAAAACGCACCAGAGGATGACGAGGTTTGGCACAGCCGTCTTCGCCTGCTACAGCTGCTGGGTGGACCGCATGACTACGACTCGAGTGCGATAAGGGACCGCATAAGCCGCCTATCCGAGGAACTCCTCGTCCCGGAAACCATCATTTTGGCGGGGAGAGAAGCTCATCATGAAGACGCTCTGCGGCTACTGGTGCATAATCTCGGCGACTACGATACTGCCGTGTCTTACTGCCTGCGTGGCGGCGTGAGTGTATATGTCCCGCCCGAGGGACATGGTCACGGAGCCAGTTTGCCCGAGATCGAGCAGCAGCGGCGGCTCTTCCGGGTGGTCCTACACGAGTTTCTCGCTATTGACGACATGGGCGCACGAGTCGAACAGACGGGAGCGCTTCTAGAACATTTTGGAGGCTGGTTCGAGGTGGAAGAGGTGTTGCGATTGGTGCCCGACAGCTGGCCCGTCCAAGTGGTCGCGGGATTCCTGTTGGGCGCACTGAAGAGGCTACTGCGTGAGAAGCACGAAAGCACAATGACCAGGGCACTGAGTGGCGCCGAAAACTTGAGGATCAACTATGACCTGGTAGTCGGCATCGCGGAGAAAGGTCCCAGCATAGAGGCCGCAACCTGAGTCTCCGGGATTACTTTCGAAAACAGGTCTCGCAGAGTGTCGACGACACCTTGAGTGGCTATTTTTGCCGCTCTTTGAACACATGGACAAGATACCCTCGAATAGACTCAGCTTTTTGTCGTGCTACTGCAGTTGAGCCAGCTCGCCGCCGGCGATTTGCGCGACATGATCCATGTGTGAAGGGCTGAAACATGGTTATCAGCGGTTGCAAATTGCACCACGATGCCTTGCAGGTCTTGCCAACTCTCCGATAACGCATATTTCTAATGCAGATATCTCAGGCTACGACTGGAATCAGTCGATGCTTGACCATGAACATATGCGAAGCCATTCCCTTCATGTCGACGAAAGTCGATTGCTGCCTGGGTTGAGAATCAGGGGCTGACCAGTCAAGAAGGGTCACAAGCAGCTCATCGTGCTTCTCATGACCGTCATATTATCCACCTCGACTTGCCTTGCGCCATCTACGTCCCGCTATGCCGTCATATTACCGCGGTCTGCGATCCCGAGAAGCCCACAAGACGCATGTCTGCGCTTTTGCAAGGCATGCATCCGGTGACCCGGGTGGTACTCTTCGTGGAGCGCTCGGGAGCTCCGCCTGTCTCTTCTTCCCATCTCCTTTCTCCACCGGTATAGATGAAAGCTCCAGAGATGCCTGGTGATGCGACCGCCAGAGATGGGGCTAGGGCGGAAAGGGCATGGACAGGCTTCTACGGTCGACCTGCCGATGGATTCACATCTGGACGAGCGACAAGCGAGCACGCGGCTAGGAAAGCCTGTTGAAGCATGGTCAGAATAAGAGCGAGACACAAGCTAAGCTCGGTATAGGTTGGAGATTGGGAGACGCAGAAGAGAAAAACGGCCTTGACTCTTATTGGCGTCTTCGCGGCTCTAGATCCCCGATGCCGAAGGTGCTCGCAAATCGGCGCTTGCTCAAGCGAGCCCAGCCAGACGCCGTTCCGCCCGCCATTTCCCGCCAAGGCCCTGCCTCGCTCATACGGGCATTCCTCCGGCGGACGGCGCCCCCCCTGTGATGGGGCTAACATGTGGTGGTGATTGCCGTGGAGGAGGGACGAGAAAATCTGAGACCTCCCCGCCAACCCGTCTCATGGCCGTTGCAGAAAAGCTCCCTTGGTCGGGTCTCAGGTACGCCTCTGCCGAGAGCCTGCGGCTCTGGCTATCTCTTTTTCATCTTTTCGTCATTGGCGCCGGCTCGGTTCACCGAGCTAAGAGCATTTCTCTAGTCTCGCCAGTTGAAGCTCTAAGCCTCGGCCAAGTATGGGCATTTTTAGACATGCAAGGAATCATCGAGATTGGGAATAGACTCTTGTGGGGGGAGAAGATGGCGGAGGAAAGGCGGCATGAAAGTGTCCGAGTTGAACCAGAGCATTTCGACGAGAGGAAATTCCTTATAAAACGGTCCGGTTCATCGACTCTACAACATCTCTTTTCCTCATCAGCTTCAACAAACATCTTCTACTCACCAGCTCATCAGCTCTGTTCGCTTCTTCAAAGCCCTCCGGCTCAATAACCTCTTCGGTCCTCTCTTTCAAACAGTCGCTTTTTCGACTCCCTTTTTTAATACCAACCCACCAACCGCAAACATGATGTTCCAGGCCATCACCGTCCTCGCCGTTGCCGGCCTCGCCTTCGCTGCCCCCAGCCAGCGCGCCCAGGAGTCCAAGGAGAACAGCGACTGGTTCCTCCCGGCCGCCCCTATCGCCGCGGCCCCGGTCTACGCCGCCCCCGTTGCGACCTACGCCGCCGGCTACGTCGCCCCCGTCGCGCCCATTGCCACCTACGCCGCCAGCTACTCGACCGGCTACATCGCGCCCGCCGTCGCTGCCCCCGTCGCCTACCCTGCCTACCAGAACAACTACTACGACTCGTACCGCCCCAACAACGCCTACGCCCACGGCGGCCGCAGCGACTCTGATGCCTCCGTCATCAACAACATCGAGGTTGTCTCTTAAGCTGGGGGTTTCTTCTCCGAGCTGGGTTTGATCTGATCGAGAGGTTCTTGGGCCGAGGATTTTGGTTCATCTCTATAGAGACCGCCATCTATAGAATTAGTTTAATTAATGCTTTATTAACATCTACTACATTTATCACATCCATCGCGTCTCCTGTGGCTTGAAAAGACTTCATGCGCAACTCGTGCAAGTAAATTGCAGTGATCGGTGTAAAAGGCTAACAAGGAAATGTCTACTCCGGCGCCGAGGTCTCCAACTCCGCTCCGATCATCCGGTCCGGGTGACCGGTAGTCCGGACATCGCACCCGATCGTACTCCGGCTTCCGTATCCGCGCCGTGTCACATGATAACTTACATGGAAAACCTATCAATTCTTTACGTGACCCCACATCCAATCTTCTCTATGCAAGCATAAAGATCTTTCATGGGTGCACCGGCAGTAGACTACGGATGAGTCAAGTAGGCAGCCCTAGACGGACGCCAAAGAGTCGAGGTCCGCGGATCCCGATTCGCGTAGAGGTCGTAATATGCACCTCGCTCACCCCATCCTCATCCACTCTGCGTCTCTACCGCATTCGAGCTCTCTCTTTCTCGAGCCGAGCACCCACGAGGCGACGCGAGCAGCGTGTAAGTTTCAAAAGAGGCGCAGATGCGGGGCCAAGAGGAGGGTGGAGGAGCGAGGGGAGAGGAGGAAGGGGGGCCTATTCTATCGCGAAGTCCGGTGCATGTAACTTTACTTGCTGTACGACGCGCAGAATTTTGCGCAGATGGTTTGGGTTATGCGAAATACACATGTACGTACGCCAACGAGGACGCGAGTCGCGGAGAAGGAAATTTGCTGTAGGAAAAGAGGACGACGACGACGAGGTGAGACCTGACAACTCCGCGGAAATCGGCATTGACAATTTGACACCACAAGTCCAATACCCTCGATCGCATAATGACGTTTTCTAAAGCGGAAGAAAAAAAGAAACAGACGAAAGGAGATGAGGATGATCGAGGCAGTGAGTTTCGTCGTGTAGCACAATGTGCATTCGTGATGTAGGCTGACACACGATACCAGCAACTTCATAGTACATACGGACACAGCAGTGCACAGCAGGACCATGTCCGCTCACGGCCCCGAGAATTTGCCCGAGACCACCAGCAAAAGTAATCGACAGACTCGACCTTGAAGTTGTTCTTGGGTCCAAGACCTATGTACCTTATCTTGCCTAGCTTGCCTTGCATAGAAGTACCTACGGAGGGAAGTACTGTAAGTCAACTAGGCGCGCAACTCAGGTCAAAGCTTCTCCAGGGCCCCTCACCGCGGACACCATCACTGAAAACCCCACTACCCACTAAAAAAGATTATACGCGCTCGGCGTCTCGCCCGTATTGTCAATACTGTAATTATCGTGTCTGCCCCTCCTCTCTCCTCTTTCCGTCCGGGGGGGCAAGAGGGGGGGCTCATGTCAAATTCACTAGGCCGGCGACGGAGGAGGGGATGGGGCGCTTACAGTACTACTCTCTATTGTACTATACTGGACAGTATTAGCGGTCCCAGCGCAAACACACACACACACACACACACACACACACACACACACACACCAAGTTCACCTCGGCATTTCGGAATCACGAATCAGGAAACGGAAAATACTGCACAGTCCTGTAAAAGGCCTCGGGCTCCGGCCGGCAGGCGAGGCGCAGGCGCATGCGGATAAACCGGCGTGGGCCGAGTGGAATTCCCCATTTTCGACCGTACTGCATGTTACCATCTCAGGTATTTCCGTGACTTTATTGTATACCTAGGTATGTACAGTAGGTAGGTATATTGTAGATATTGCAGATGCTGTATCATGCAGTTGATGCAGGGCAGTAGACGAAACGGCGAGACCGACGACTTCTTACTTCCTTGACCGGGATACGTGATGATTTGCTCGCAAAGAACAGGACAGCGCTGTTCTGGACTCTGCAGCACTTTGTGTCACACGGCGAAAGCCTACTCCTGCATGGCGTCGGCAACGTTGCAGCGTCTCACCGTTTTCGCGGGGCTTTCCTCCGAAATCCGACCATCTTCATGATATAAGTTAGACTTTGGCGCCTTCACATCCATCATACGTCAGACATGCACGTGCGCAATAATGGACCTGATTCGTCACGCCTTGATGAGTTGCATACCAGTTGATTCACCTTTCCGATCCCACGCACGAAAAGTGCTGCTTTCTCCTAGAAACTAGCCGTTGATAAACCGCCTCATCAAATACAGGGTATCAAACACATCTCTTCCCGCTACCCGTTAATAGCCGGGGTTGACATGGAAAAGTTCGATCAAGACAACTCCATAGAATAAAGCCTCCCAGTAAATGTCCAAAACTCATTTCGCCTACCCGTACGCCGCTCGCCATGCTTTGTCCTCTAATTGACCATGCTCATGTTTCCGCCATGGAAGCCGTGCTCTGACCATGACTTCCCGTGACGTCGAGGCTTGGTCGTAGCCCCTTTCTGGTATTATTCCAATCGTATTGAGATGTCATACAACGGTGTCGACTGCCGTCACAATACAGTTGTGTTGGTGTCCAAGATTTGCTTCATTTCCTTGATTTGGTCTTCAGTGGGGTCGTCAGATACCCAAGGTCCCTTCTCTTCGTCAGTGGCTCCCAAGAATCCTTCAGCCCGTTTCAATGTCTGCACGTCCAAATCCGTCACGTAGGATTTGCCGTCTCCCAATCGGAGACGGACCTCGTGATCCGTGGATAGCATCATGTCGTCTTTGGCGAGTCGCCGCGGGCCGTCGAACACTGCCATGATTCGTTTTCGCATCGTCATCTGGCCTTTATCAAATCCCCACGATGAAGGATAGTCGCGACGGTTTTTGCGACCTCGCGTCTTGTTCGCAAGCTGCACACCTCCACGAGAGTGTGTGACACCCCTTGACTTTTGTACCCCATTTACTGGATTCATCTTCTTCTTGGACGATGGGGAAGAGTTGGCCTTGGACGATGCGTCGTCCGCTTCATCGTCCTCCATCTCGTAATCGTCCTCTTCGTCTTCGGTCGGTGTGTTTTGAGTCGCCGTTGGTAGGTGATTCTTCTCAAGAGTCTGATGGACACCTTTGTCGTTCTCCACCTCGGCCAGGCGCTGGGCGTTGATGGCCTCCGCGGGGTCTTCTTGTTGAACGATGCGTAGTACACAGTCGTCCAAATGCTCATAAAAGTCTTGCGCGTTGGAGAAAGTCTGTGAACAAGTACTGCATTTGCCGGTGGCGTCCGGGGCGTAGCCAGTCAGCTTCTTGCCGGCTGCCATGCCGACGCCCGTGGGCGTCTTCTTGCGGCTGTTGGGAGGCGTTTGCTCAACTCCGTGAACGGCAGTCAGATGTCTCTTGAACACGTCGGCACGGTTGAACGACTTTTCGGCAGGCGAGCCAGACCCGGGGCAAAATCCGCAAACCATGGTGCCCTTGTAGTGAGTAAGCGTGTGCCGGTTCTTGTCGTATTTGCGAGCAAAGCCCTTGACGTGATACTCGCAGGTCTGTATGGGACACTTTTCGGGCCTCTCATTTTGGTGGGTGAGCATATGTGCCTTCAGATCCTTGAAGACCTTGCCGCAATCGGGGTAGGTGCATCGTTGCTTTTCCTTGGTTTCATCACCACTGTGGTAGTCGGCCGAAGAGGGCGAGATGAAGTTGTTCATGCTGACGCGACGGCCACTCGGGTCCAGAGGTAAGCCATATGGACTTCCTCCAAATGCAGGCGGGAATGAGCCACTGTGCAGGTAGGGCGACGAACTGCTCGTTCGAAGGAAGTTGGGTTGAGGAGAAGAGGAAACCGATGACGTGGCAAATGGATTGCCAGTCTGCTGGAAGTGACTGTCGTAGGGAGAGAGCGACATGGCCGGACGCGCGATATCTGGGTGAATCAAAGACGGGTCTGCGGCAAAGGGAGCATCGGTTAGTATCATGATAGGCAATCAGTCGTCATCGGCAAATGAGGCGATGTGATTGCGCATGCAGAACGGGCGAAACCCCTGGACAATATGCAGGAGGCGCCACGAAATGCAAGGGCGGAGGGAGTCGGACGCTGCAGACGACGAAAGGGAAAAATCGACGAAGCCGACAAACACCGGGATTTGAGATCAGGAATGGAGGGGCTCTTGAACGCCAGAGGGGGGCTGGACCAGCAGTTTAAAGGCAAGAGATTCGGGGCAGACGAGACGGTTGCCCCGTCTCATAGGCTAGACTGACGACCATTTGGGTAATTCACTGCCACTACAACTGCCAGCCCTCCGCCCAATGCCCAATCGTGTGCTGTAGAGCGTTGAGAAGTGGAGAATCAACTTGATTGAGGAGCAGAGAGTAGGGTGGGGGGAGGGGGGATGGTTCGGGGCGGAGCACGGTATGCTTTCCGCGCGCCGCCCGTTAGTAGAGACGGCCGACTCGGGCGCAGCGTTTTGAGCCAGCTGAGCAGCGGAGTAAGGGCGGAGCCACTGCCGCGCTCAATCGCTAACTTAACCACTTGATTCTCGTGGGGACGAGCCCGCGAACCGGACCGATCAAGAATGACAGGAATAGGCAGAGCGGTGGAGAAGGCAAGGAGGGAACGTGCCATGCAGCGACCAAGCAAGGAAGAAGCAACAACACCCATCTTTCTGTAAGGTAGAAAAGGGACAATTACTGTGCGAATGACGAGGGCAGTATGTGAAATGTGACAAGGAGCTAATTGCAACTCTGCAGCCGACTCCAGGCGATTCCGTCGCTGACCACTACATTGTCTTCGTCGAAATGGATACGCGCCAGCGCCCGACCGCAAAAGCGGCCTGGGCGGCGCCAATCAGCGGCGCTGCCACTAGACAGTAGGTAGCCCATAATGGTCCAGCGCTTTGTTTATCGGATGGGGGAAAATATTAGGGTAACATAGAGGAAAGAGGTAGAGGTTGTGGGTGCGAGAAATCAATAATAATCAAGAATAGAAAGAGAGAACATACCAACAAACGTCTTGGACGTAGGTGCGCCAAAGTCAACAAAGCCGCCCATGTCATCCATGCCAGCGCTCGGGAAGTATTCTGCTCCTGACATGTAGTCGTTACCCATGATGCTCGGCTGCACAGCCAAACCGTGGCTGCTCCAGTCCGAGGCCGCGCTGAGCTGTCCGTGGTTGGACTGCGGTGAACCCATGGCGGACGAAGGCGCTGAAGGCGCAGATGATAGGCCGGAAGACGGCAGCCTCATATCGTTGTCTTCAGGGTGTGAGGTAGGCGAGGCTCGACCGAGGACATAATTTGCGGTGTCGCTGTAGAACGAGGCCTCGAAGCCCATTGCGCTAGCGGTAGCAGCCGAAGGTGCAGATGTATGGCTTGGATATAGCTCACGGCCTCGAGCAAATGTTCCGGCGAAAACCGTTTCAGGTGTCATATTCATGCCCATTGAGGGTGATGTAAACGCGTTCCGTGGGGGCTCGGGATATCGGACAAAGCCGTCACTATCGTGGTGCTGATGAGGGAATACGTGGAAAGACTGGTCGGCCATGGCGGCCATTGTGCGTTGCATTCAGATGTTCTCCCGGCCGTCTATCTGTTTCCGTTAGAAAGAGTAGATTACGGAGTAACGGAAGGGCGAAAGCAGGTAGAATATGTGCCGTGCGGGCTTGCCTTGAATCGTGTTTGTGATGACAAGAGTCCGGGAGATGTTCCTACCTGAAGCAGTAATTCTTGGTCCAGATATGGATTGCGCCGCGATGACGATGTCTCACGGGACCGCCGATGCAGTGTGGCTATACGGGCGGAGCCGCGAGAAGCCTGGAAGCAGTCGATGAAACTGCGAGTGAGCTCGACCTTGAGTGTCGACGGTGTTGCGATGCTCGAGACCGAGATGGCAAGCTAGGCAGGCGTAGAGAACAATGACAGTCTAGAGTATCTTCGATGAGACGTAGAGCGAAGGTCGTGGTTCGAGGAGCCAGGGCCGATTCGACCAGTGAAGACGAGGGGCTAGGGACGGTCTTTAAGCTCCTCCTGTAGCAAGCACCAGCTGAAGAGCAGAACCACCAAGAGCTAGATCTATCTGGCTGGCTTGGCAATGAGGCAGCAAGGTCGGAGTCGTTGTAAGGGAACAGGTAGTTGTGAGGGTATCAGGACAGTTGGGGGCTAGACGTAGATATAGACCTCCATGGATCTGGACTCTCCGGAGACTGGACCCAGCAGGACGGGATCGACCTCGATGGTCGAGATGCTACGTACTTTACCTGGTTATTGGGCACAATAATTCATCCATTCTTTGAACACAACCCCGTCCACCAGGTACATGCTCATCGTACAAGCTCTCGAGCACATCGGCCGTACATAGGGCAGACGGGGAAGGGGGGGAAGGGGGGTGTGCAAGCCTCATCCGGGGACGCCAGCGGGCGAAGGGAGGGGGCGTGGGCAAGGGAAGGCGTCCAAGACGGACGGGCCATGCTTCTCAACGATGGACTCATTCGGTATTCGTGAGAGCCTTCGAGACTTGGGGGTCAAGGGAGGGCGGACGGGGGTCCGCGATAGAGGCGTGTGAGTGAGAGGGTGGGGAGAGTGAGGAGGGGAGGCGTGTGCAGAGGCAGGGACGCGGAGGGCTATGGGCAAGGAGTGCGTTCTGGATAGGTAGGTCCCGTCTTGCACGCCCCTTTTTGTGCAAGCCTGGTTGCAGATAGCCAGAGAAGATCTTGAGCAGTACATGACGCTGACGACCCGGGGTGCCTGCCGCCGTTTTCATTGCTGGCAAGGTAGTCGCACACGCCTGCCTATCAGCTACATGGGTACTGGACAAGAAGGCAAGTACGGTCAGTGGTCATGGATGTGTGAACGATGACGATGCCGAGCTGGAAGAGGGAAGGAGAACCCGGGGTACCTGGAGTCCTTGGTCCATCGGCCATCCACTAGAAGTCGCGGGGAAGGGGTGAGGGGACGAGTGTCCTATGGCTCATATGTACAGTAACTTAATTTACATACCCTGAGGTACTGTACTGGAGGCTGCCGTGCAAGTCGGTACCTCGGCTGCCCATGGGCGAGGAAGCGAGGGAGCGATTGGTAGCGGCCCGGGGAAGTGGAAGGAAGCAAGGCCCAGGCCCTGCAGCGACGGATAGCGGTACCTTGGTTGGTGGTAGGCCTCCGGGTCTCCCGGGCGATGTACTGGAAGGACGCTCAGAAGCCGTAGTGGCCAGTCGCGATGAGGGCCGACCGGTCTTTCGAGGGGGAAGGTACGAAGGACAGCGGGAGGCCGTCGACGGAGGCCCCGCAGTCTGGCGCTACGGAAACACCTAGCCGGCCAAATTGCACGAAAATAGGTACCCGCACCCCCTAGAACAGCAAGAGCCCAGGTGCTACTGGATAGCATCGATTCAGAGACGGGGACGAGTACCCGTTTCCCGCCGCCACATGTCAAGCGGTGCGCGGCAACTTGGGATCGGGACGTTGATCCCAAACAGTGCAGAAGCTCAGATCCCATGGCTTCGGCCAAAAGAAGGTATCTATATATCTATCCGTAGGTAGGTAGTATGCCAGAGATGGGCCAGGTATTCCATCGCTAAGCCCGAGCAAACTTGGGAGGAGGCAGCTCTAGGTACGATCTTGGGAAGGAAGTGCGTACTGTACTTCGTACTGTAGCTAGCTCACCTCCGCGGTGCTTTCCCAGCACCAGGTGCAAAACCGACCGACACAGAGAGGCCATGGCAGCCGAGAACGAGACCAGTACGTACCAAGCTGCCGGGGTATCGGACCTGCTAAGCCCGAAGAAGCGGAGGACGTCGCGCGGCATGCCAGGCGGGCCGCGACTATCATTGGCTCCAACGCGAACCAGAGGCGGTACTTCATCTCTTGTCTCCACCTACTCGTTGCTCACAAGCACAAGCACAAACCTGACGAGGCCCTGCCTGCTGAGGTGTACCAATTGTCTCAGACACGCAGCGACTGTGCAGTTGCACCCCTGCCTCGGCAACGGGGTAGGGGCTTCTGGCACTGCAGCACACGGCGACCGGCCAAACACACGCTTCGCAACTTCCATCGCCTCAACCTGTCCAAGCTAACGGCATGTATATTGACACATTCAAAATACCACACAGGCTCCTTACCAGCATAATTTGCTTTTTCCGCTTCTCGAGCTGCCAACCTAGTGGTAGTGTGCTCCTCGCTTCCACCACCCCCTAATGTCCTGTGGCTTGACATGTCACAAGAGAAATGCTCGAGCAAAGGAAAAACAACTGTCACGACTTTCGACGAATCCGCCTCCTATCAAGCAAGTCCCGGAGCGCCCGCAACAGACTCGTCTGCGGCGGGCCGGCCAAGGGGAATAGGCAAAAGGGGAAGAGTGAGGTCAAAGAGTCGGCTGATGTGATGCTTGGCAAGCAAAGGTGAAGAAGCCTCCCCCAAGCCTCAATTCAAATGACAGTGACTTCTTCCAACAAAGGCAGAGCATGTGGCCCTGGCAAAGCCCGGCAGTCGACGGGACCGAGCAGAGCGCCGGGGATCCGCTAGCGCTCCTTTGTCTTGCTAGCCCGAGCCGTCCCTTGCCTGTCTGAGTTTAAGCCCTCTCCATGCCTGCCGTCGAGGTTGCGCTAGATGACTTTGACGTCTGGTCAACACCGAATCGCGAGAATACACGGGCAAGTCGGACTGGCGGAACTCGGACACGTTCTAGGTTTTCGACACACGTAGCAGCCACGCGACCAGGCAGGCTGCATTCACCAACGGTCCCAGACTCTATTTACATCATCATGATACTGCACACGCGCTTGTTCTGCTTGGTGATTGCTGATTATTCGAGGCCCAGACCGTTGATGGGTAACTTCTGGCGTGGCCTGCTATTTCCAGACTGCGTTCTAGGCAGTCTCCAGGAAGGGATACTTTGCTCGATGAACGCCCTTACCTTATGGCTCTGCCTTTTGACTGTCGATGGTCCACACGGGGCTACAAAGAAAGCGTAACAGCTCATCGAGACCGTGATCAGTTCGCAACTTCCGCTCCGTTTCTGGGAAGCATGGCCGGGCTCCTCCTCTCCAGTCTGCATCTGCTGTCAAGTCGCAGACGGTGGGTGACTGACGCAATGTCTGTCTTTAGGGGCTGCCTGAGTCTCCTCGTGGCATCGCCGTCTTGCTCATCCGGGATGGGAGACGAGGTTGCCGCGCAGATCCGTGAACGGGTACACGTGCAAATCAAGGTTCTTCGAGGCCAAGAAGATGGCCGGTTCGAAACTGTTTCTCGAGCGGGTGCTTTGGAACTTGCAGAAGCGCCAGCATGTCTGCAACGACTGTGCCTCGGGCTTGCATTGCCCGGCGACAAGTCGTGTCTTGGTCGACTCGCACCACAGCAGGACCAAGACTGGCCAGGAGAAAGGAGTCGGCGAATGGCTCGCCTACCAAGGCGTCTCTGTTTCCCAACCGGTGGACCGAGCAGAGACCCTGGCAAATGTATCGTCTGCGAAAAACCCTACGTACCGTACTCCATACACTCTCTCACACACCGTCTCGACTCCATGATCTGCAGTACCTGTGCCGGGACAGGGGGTTTACAGGGCTTTGCGGGGTCCATGGTTTATCCCTTTACATGTTATCCAGAGTCTCGCATGACTACTCCGCACTCGAAGATCCATTTCATCATGGATTCGTTGTCGGAAAGGACAGCCAACAGGCCAGTACCACAGGATGCTGAAGATCTGAGTTTCGCAGCGAGGCCTCGTCTCCACTTCGATCCGCATCCAGCAAGCAGTGAGCGTGAGCAATCCTGGTATTCCCGAGCTGCCTTTTTGCCCAGATTGCCTTCTTTCCGTCGTCAATTTGACGTGGCCAGTGTGTCGGACATGTCTGAGTCGTATCGGTTACATGCGCTTCGCATACAGAGACAGATACAGACAGACATCGGACAGACCAGCGTGCCCTTACATGGTGTGACTCTCGATAGGGTGCAAGACACACCTTTTTTCTTCCTTGCCTACGTATCACCCACACATGACTTTGACCTCGCATCCATCGAGTCCGGCAAGTGGGGATTCGGATCACATCTCTCGAGTCCTTGCCTTACCGTACAGTACGGTATATACAATACAATACTTACGCAATACAGTACTTACGGTATAGCACAGTACTCGATTCCATACTTTCTTTTATCCTCCCCTTCTCCTGATTAACCGTTCGAGCTTGCGCGCCCAATAAGACGAACTCTGGGGCAGCATCAAGTCCAAAATTGGACGCGTCGTCGTGGTACGATGCAGTACGCGACTGTCATTGCTCGCATTTTTTCGGGCTCGTAAGGATCCGGTAAAAAGTAACAAGGTGTCGTACGCACTTTCATGCCTATTGGCAGGACATGGGACGAGTTGCAGCAAGCCTCGATAGAGAACAGGATTCCCAACACATCGCCGACCCCCCTGCAACGACGACCCCTAGCGAGCCATTTCCACCCTCCCATAGCTGCATAGCAGTTTGCTGGCGCAAGTCAGCGGCCAGAGGGTCATTGGCTCCGACGGGTGCGCCGCAAGAAGTTCAAGCATGTACGTACGTAGGTACAGTAGGTATTCTGACAGTCCCCAAGTCAGTACTCTGGCCCTCCTTCTTCCGGTCCTGTGTCTCGTCATCATCCCCTACCTAGTACTTTACTGTAGGTTCTACCTTAATTACTGTACATAAGGGTACAGGGGGCTTCTCGTCTTACTCCTTGGCCGTCTTTAAAGCCTGCGACATGGAGCCTATTTGAACGGGCAGGCTGGGGCAGTACTCCGGGAAACATGTGCAGTATCTGGACTTGGTGTTCCATGCTATTGGGAGCGCCAGGGCGTGAGCGAAGGGACAAGGAGAGTGTCGACAAGGATCACAAGAGGTCAGAGACCCGACGTTCCGGGGCGGCGACTTGTACGAGGCGTAGTACTTCGTAGAGCAGTCTGCTGTACAGTACAGTACTCTCTTCTGTGTAGTGTAGTGCAGTGCATGAAGGTAACTACTGGTACCACGGATCCGTACACGGAGATTACCTCTTGGTCTTGCGCAACTCGAAACACTTTATCAGCATCTCGTAATACGTCTTTACTTCGTCTACGGCAAGTACGGGTTCTCGACCTGCCTCTTGACTTGTGACCATGGGCAGACGTGTCGCCGCCGGCTTCCTCCGCACTTCTCTCCCCACCGGGCGGGAGAATCCACGCCTGGGCGATGGTGGAGGGGTAAGCTCATCGGATATCGATAATCCTCGGGCTGCCTCGCGCCTCGATTGCCTCATCGGTCGCCTGGTAACTTATGATCTAGACACTGGCTAGGCCTAGAAAGCCCACAACTTACTGTACCCAAGGCCTAGAGTGCGGTGGATGTGGGGGCCAGGCCTTACCGTATCGCAGTTGAAAGCCGAATTGCCTGTGCCAGCCTCGCACCAACGTTGACCGGCATGTCGATGGGTAAGATGCAAGTTGACCTCGCATCTTTGTCATGTGCATCCGTTCCCGTTCCCTCTGTGCCACGCATATCGCACGCCTGCCGCCGCCGCTTTTCTCACCACGCCTGCGCCCCCCGGCGCGTCATGACAGATTTCATGGACAGCCCGCCAGTCGAACGAACGGTGCGCAATCATTGCTGACATTTCTCTCGTCACCTTGAAATACTGACTTGACCACTGCGTGACCGAGAAGATTGCTCGTTCTCCCGGGGACGTGGACCCGCTCGTGGATGGTCCATTCTGACGCATCTCATCCGTTCGTTGTCCGATGACTTCCTCACCAACCATCTTGGCGCGGCTTGGCGCCATGACCGTCCCGGAGCTCAAAGCAACTCGTCATCCACCTGCCGGTGACTTCAGTTACTTAAGTTACTTACAGTACGCACGGCGGCGATTCTCACCTTGTGGCGTGGGAGAAAACGAGTACGTAGCCAGATTTTCGTATCGGGCGTCGGTTGCTAAATCATTCGACCAAGGGTTCGTCCAAGCTTGTGGTCGGCCAACGGGGAACAGGACCCCGTTTCCATCATTTCAGACTTGGCATCGATCCCATCGTCCGACGTGTTTGACCAATACCAGCTTCTTTCTTTTCCTAGCCCAAAGCACCCCCTATCCGATATGGTGTGCATTACATTAACCCGTACGTACTGTGTAGTGATGTTCGTAATTGTAGTAGCTTTATGTAACTTACAGCACAGATTGTTGGATGTATGTACGGATACGTGGAGACGAAGACCAAGGACTCTGGTGAGCAAATCATCATTGTCGAGGATTTTGCGGCAAGTACTCATGTTTTCTTGCTTTCTTCCCTCGTCGATCATGCGGTCATGGAGCACGCGAGTCCTCCGTCACAGTCTCAGACCAGAGCCAAAGAAACATTGTCGAAACCCAGACCGCACATGCGTGTACGTACAGCACTGTAGCGACCGTTGGTCTGCTGCCAGTCTGCCTGCCGCGAACAGAAGCAAGCGTCGGCTCGCTTTGTGGGGATACCGAAAGGGAAGAAAATACGGGTCCTGCAGGCTTTAAAGGGGGACTCCAAGGGACCCCACTCCACTCTTGGCCAGTGCCAAGCCAGATTTCTTCCTCCGGCAAACGGCGGGGGCGTACTGGAGACCTGGGGGTACCCGCCCCGACCCCTGCTGTCTGTCACTGTTTCTTTCTTCTACGCCTACGAACTCTCAAAGCAGCCAAGGACGGAACGACGGCACCAACGGTGACCTCCGTGCCGGGATGCCGCGTAGTCGCAGAGTATGCGGTACCAAACAGTAAGTCAAGTTAGGAGCCACCCAAACTGTGCAGTGCAGGTAAGGCAAGGTAAGGCAAGGTAAGGCAAGGTAGGTGCAGAGTCCCAGGTATCGCTTGACGAGATTCAAATGGGGAGGATCGACGTTGCAGAGGACATGAGGAAGAGGGGGCAAGGAGGCCGAGGGAGGGACGGGGGGCTTGCCAGCCAGCACCCGGCGGATCATGAGGGTAGAAGATGGACATGACATACATGTTGCGCAGACACACATAGGCGCAGACACACGCATGCCCTCATCGCATGCGCCTGTGACATGTCGATACGCATCTCCGCCGCGAGCCTGCCGCAGCGAGACCGAGAGGTGAGGTGATACCCAAGGTCACTCTATGGCATCGTTACCGCCTCGGCCTAGAGGTAGGTACAGTACTAATTGCTGCACAATACATCAGTAGTCGAAACCCAATACGAATCTCCCCCTCCCCCTTCCTCGAAAGCATCCCCTGACGAGCCTCCTTCATTTGCCTGCCCGTTGCAAGCGCCTCACCAAACGGAAAAATCACGCTGTACTTTTTATACTTTCTTATTCACTCATTGCACTACATTGTGGCTCAGTACTAAGGTAGCTAACTCGGGTACGATATACGCGGGAAAAGTTGAGAGTGATGCGCCCGGCATGCAAGATGGAAAAGGAGGGGTCCGTCATCATCCATCCTTGTTCCAGTCTGCGGCTCTGCTTTCGCATGCTGGGAAGTGCGACTTTGCGGGTACGACAGAGGCGGCGGCGTGCACCACGACGCCCGGCAGCTTCGGCAGGGACAGGGAATAAACAAGGCAAAAAAGAAGTTGAACCCTCTGCTCCTTGATGAACCTGTCCACCCCCTCCCCCTTTCCCGAGCCGTTTGCAAAGTAAGTTGATGGCAGTCCCCTTTCTCTGTCCGGACCCTTTTGGGATTGTCGAAGGATTCAACACCCCCTCCCCCCCCCTTTTTGCTGGTCCTTGGAGTGAAGTGCTGTCAGTTGGGTATTGCGTCCCTTTCCCGCTCCTCCTCATCCACAGATTCCACACACCATGATGGGGGACAGTGGGACACCACCAACTTCTTCCGTGTCGGCGGATGTGTGTGCCGGTGCGGTGGCATTAGCCGTCGGATTCTGCATAAGGGAAAACTTCGTGCCGGGCGCGACTGCCAGCCCGCAGGTCAACGAGATGCCGTCCATCTGGTCTTGTCCTGGTTGTTGAAGCCTGCGTTCCGCTACCCTAAGGCAGGTCAGGCCGTCGGGGTTTGGTGGTGTCTTGAGCGCCACTGCCCCCATTTTACGTTCTTTCTCCACCCACACACACACACACACACACACAAGTGCACGCATACACATAAGTTACACCACACTTTACAGACTTGCAAGTGACGGAGTGGAGAGAGAGAGGGAGATGAACAAACAGCTTTGCCTCCATGTGCTTTTCCAGCCACACACATGCCAGGCCTCTTTCAGAAGAAGAAGGATGAGATGCTTGCTGGGCCACGGATGCCAGCAAGACATGCAGGCTAGGAGACCGGTTACGTTTTGCAATGTCTCGGCTGGCTGTGGGTTGCGCTCTTCCACCCCGGCGCTATGCGAGTTGGCGTCAATGGAAGACCGCGCGACTGCCGTCGGTCCCCTTTGGCATTGCCCGGTTTGCTGCTGATTCCTTTTTCTTTTGAAGGGGGGAGAAGGTAAGGAGGAGGGGGGCGAGCCTTTTCCAGGCCCGGCGGCTCGATTCGTTAGTAGTCCTGCACAAGAAAGTCGACATCGGGATTGTCACGTACTATCAAGGCACGCTCCGTACCGAGAGCCTTGGCCATACGGTGGTGACGTGCTTTTACGGCCTGTCACTGCCACGCCGCGCCATGCCTCTGGGAGAAGTCGCATGTGGTGGCACCTAGACTTGAGTCTGTGGCTTGCTTCGTACACGTCCCTCGCGTGCTCGGCACCCGCCTTGTAAGTTACGTAGCTTGAGTTACAGTAATCGCACATAGTGTAAAAAGCTCCTAGCCATTGGTCCTACGACGGGCTTGCTCTCGAGATTGTTTCTGGGTTGACACCGCATGAATAGTCGCATGCTCGGGCGATCCAGGGGTGGAGAGTAGGGAGGTTTGCCCCCCGTTCTCCGCGCTGTTCCGAGGACGGTTTGGAGGATGGTCGTACATGTTGCGCGGCCGATGGACCGATTCGCAGCAGAGAACCGGAGATGCATAGATCAAAGTCCGCAACGGGGAATGCTTACATCAGGAGAAGGAGGGGGTCGAGGTCATCGCGGTCGAGTAGAGATGGGCGCCATGCCGAGGGCTCCGTGCGAGCGATGGGATGCTTGTTTACTTTCTCGCCAGTAGGCCTTTTCTGGATCGACAAGAAGATGGCGCTTCGTACTTTATTCGTATGTACGTATGTATCCGTACTTCAATCTGCATGCACGCAAAGGGCAGCATGTGGTCGTGGCGCACCGCTTCGGTACATGCATGCGAATGGAGGCGGCGGCGAGGCGCAGAAAGTCAAAAGTTAAAAAAAGATTGACTGCCCTTGACGGCGGCGGAGGCGCTCCACACCTTGAACGACAAGCCCCCAATCCCTCCAGGGCTAGCTCCAATGCCCTTTCCCCCCCTCCTCGAGCTTGGCACACATGGCAAGCATGGGATCGGACATGGCGCCGACAATGCGGCGGCATGGAAGGTGCTGTGCCGAGTGCCTGCCCGCCGTACCCGCCTATTCAGAGCTCAACCGTTCGGTTGAGGTACCCAGCCGTCCAACGTCACGACTCACGAGGTCGAGGCCGGCTTCCAAGTTCTCGCCTTCCCTCGATAATCTCGTGTGCTTACATTCTTGGTAGTAGGTACCTCTTGGACACTTCGAGTACCGTGTTGCCCCTTCCCGTAGATGAGCCACTTGCCATCAAGTGTAGCAGGTGCAGGAAGAAAGTGCAAGAGGGTTCAAGGCAGGCGCAGTCTCGTGTAGCTCTGCACATGATTATTGTGGTGTAGGTAGAATAACTGGGTGGTACCTTAGGTTATCAAGGCGCTCGCTTCGGGACCATCTGCATGTCCGAGTTCGCATTGCCTGTTCTCTGTCAGTTCCTGCTTCCCCGGCTGGCCTCCAATAAATCACGCTCCTGATTTTGTCCTCTAGCAGTCCTACAAGTGCTTGCGATATCAACACGTAACTTACTAGAAGTAGGTAGGTACCTAGTGATCCGCTAGGCCTGAGGGCTATCGAACATCGTGACGCAGTACCAACTAAGGTAACTTAACTTACATTGTGCAGATACGCGAAACCACCATGCATTTTTCTTTTCCTAATCTCCTCGGACCTCGCTGGCCGGCTCCCAGTCTAACAGGCTTAGGCTCATTACTACGACGAAAACCCGACATGCCTACAGAGCGGCAACAAGACGGCCTGCTCCGACGCTGGTCATGGACCATCGCCGTTGATTGATATCATAGACTTTGAGGCGGCTTTGCGTCGGTTCTTGCAGTCTGGTCTCCTCCATTCAGCACAGCTTTCAGGCCGGTTCACTCAGGCTGCCCGTGCCGTTCTGGGTCAGGCGGTCCGCCCATACGCTGACGACGCGCACTAGGCTACAGTGCAATGTCCGGCGCAACCATCTCGTGAAACCACCCTCCCAGGTGCGCCGCCGGGTGCACAAGGAGCATCCCCCAGTCTGTTCGTCCCGTAACTTACAGTACAGTACTCTTCTCCCCCTTGCCTCCTCCCCTGAACAGTAGGATGGCATGGGGTGCCATTTGCGGCCCCCAAATCATGGCCGTCCAGCCAGCATGCACGCACTAACTTACAGGCTTACCTTATGTGCAGGGGGTCTGGACAGCGTCCAGTAGGTGCCCAAGGAACCACGGTCAGCGAGTCAGTGGTATTCGTACATACTCCACACTCACTGCAACCGCGAAGCAAACAGAACCAGTCAACGTACCTTGCATGCGGACGTCGGCCAACAGGTTATGGATACTTGAGAAAGTTCGATGATGCCCGCGTATTGGATACCTTGTCGAAGCGCCTCGAGCAAATGCACCTAGATGCAGACCACGGGACCCTTCCCAGTCTATCGGAACGATGGACTAGACAGCTCGTTCTCGTCTTTGAAGCCTACACCTAATCCCTACCGCTGGCTGGCTGCAGCCTGTTGCAGGGTCGACTTTCATCTCACCCGTGAACCGCAGGTACGCGTTTCACCGCACGATCTCGATATCTGACAACAACTTCGCGTACAACTGGTGTTCATGCCGAGTAGCACGTTTTACCTTGGCATGGCCCCCCGTTGACATAGCGGTCAAGGTCGCCACCAGACCATACGGGTTGACTGCTTCTCTCCCCCTTGGATATATCCCAACTTTCGGGTCAGGCTGAGAGAGTAAAGGCGGCGAGGAGCTTTGCACCATCGTTATATCGCGACTAAAGGTTTACCGGGCCCCGGTCGACTGCTTGATCGTCCGGTATTATTACTGTCTTCTCCAGGATACCTCGAGGTGCCGTCGAACTCTGCCTAGAGAACGGCAAGCGCCACAGTTCACGCCTCAACATGAACGCTTTAGCCCTGCAATAGCCATACGTGGCACTGCACGACGACATCTTCAGAGCGAATTACGGGCTTGCGTAGCCTGCGTTTGTGACTTGACTTTCCGAAACGACCTGCGTCTTTAATTCCGTCTGTGTGCGCCTCGTCAATTGCCGCAGTCATCATGATGCCATGCTCTGATGGATGTGGATAGGGGTCGAATGTGGCGTCGCAGCACCCCGTACATGGACTTCCAATTTCCTCCACCTTCTTGAATCCAAGGTTCACTCGCTTGGGATGTCAATTGGGCTGCGAAGATGGGGGATGCATCCTTGGCTATGCACCCGTACGGATTCCGGCGTCACGCCCCCAGGTGCCAAAGTAGAGCATCCCCCGTCGCACTGGAAGGTAAGCCACTGGCAGACTGCTGACTCGTGATTGGGTGAGTGCTAATTACAGCATTTGAGTTCTCGGGCACTGCACTACAGACATTGCGAGATTTGCTGCCTACCGAAGAGACGCTAAGCTTGAAATCATCCAAGAAACGCAGACACAGGATGTGACGTTTTCTATGACGTATTATTCGCGGTTCGTCAACGTTCGCTTTAGACGGAACGGGCGGCCGAAGACGACTTACACAGGGATTGACGATGATCGCAATAGGGGTGAATTCGAACAAGACCTAGGAACAGTACCGCTCCGGTATTGGGCGGGCCCAAAGTCATCAATGTTCCGAAGCGACAGGGGACCCTGTGGAGAAGATGGGGCTACCGTATCGGCAAGTGGAGACCGGATACTGAAGCGGCGGAGCCCATAGTATGAGGGCGAATGCGAGAACCGAAGAGCCCCCCTGCAGAGTGCAAATCAACCCCCCAAGCCATCCTTTACCGTAAATCTGTGCACATCACAGTACTTTGCTGAGACTTTGAGACAACCCAAGCCCAGAGCTTGCCAAGAGAAGGACTAGATGGACGACGAACTGCAACTGCGGGATCCGACATCGAGTCCAGGAATCGGGCAAACTCGACAAATCACCCGACCAGGGTGTCGGAGAGCTGAGAATGATCCTTCACTGGATCGGAAGGCATCAGGAGAGCTGCCTCTGTTTGCCTTGTTGCCTCGTGGCTCGACGTGGCTTCGAGCTCGCCGGATCGCCCCTTCGGCTCTCGCGGCTTCGCTGCCGGCAGAGTAAAGCCTGCGAAGTGCGAGGTAAGTCAGTATGCACGTCCAAAGTACAGTAACTTACTCATTTTCCAACATTTTGACCATCCAGGGGCTAGGCTCAAGTGCCAGCTCAAAACTAGGACTTCTGATTTGATGGCTACGCCCAGAGTTCGCATGTTAACATTAACTGACCTGACGCCTCGGAGCCAGGGTTCCGTCTAGGCCTCATGCCGCATCGACGGGTTAATCTCATTGTCTTCGATACGCGTCGGTGTCGACTCGATCGAGCGTTCGTCTAATAGCACGGCCGAACATCAATCAGCTGAGGCGGCTCGCCCTGGTTGGCTCTGGATGTTCGAGCTGACCACAAGTCCTTCTAGAACGCCAACATGCGTGAACCCCTAGCACCAAACGCCCCAGCACTGACCACAGCCCGACATCTTGGACGGTGGGGAATGAGATGCGGGGCTCGGGGGACGCCTTGCAGCCGTGCTTCCTACAGTACAGTATTCGTAGGAATCTCCGCATCATCCTTGGCAGAGCTCGACGCGGCTTTCTGCTCGCTTGGCATAGGGCTGAGCAGACAAGGAGGCGGAGACACGCCTCGTCTTGTCGTCACTTTCTCATTGAACCATGCTTCTCGCCGGGAATCATGTCCTCGTGATCGATTCAAGGTATAGCAGCGGCGTACGCGGCGTGCACCGAACCTGGCTCTCGAGGGCTGACACTTACTATCGACACGGGTGAAGCCCCGACGTACTGTACGGGCGTCCGTCCACGATCCGGCAGTCGTGTCAGCCAGCCTTGGCGCCATCGAAGCAAGGCGAGATCGCAATCGCAATTCTCCCTTGGCCTTTTCGATCGGCCTAGGGATGAGAAGAAAGAAAATAGCATCAGCTTTGCTTCTCTTCCTTTCCGTACCGCCTCGCAAAGGCTGTGACAGCCGGCAGCCGGCGCCAGCTCGCATAGTTCTTTAGCCCACGGTGCCCCGTCTCTCGACTGCAACGGTACGAATACAAGGATGTCAAGTGCTAATACTTACGGCCTGACGCTCTCTAACATGTCCACGGTACATGAAGTCATCGCCGATCCGCTTCTTTCTACTGAGTCAAGTCTATCCTACCAAGCACTGCTTCTGATCTTTCCTTTCTTCGCTCGCGGCTTGGAGTCACCATTATATCCCTTCAATGGTGGCTTTGTTCCGTGCTTCTACTACTTCTAGTGCGTTAGTGGAAGTGTACAGTACGGGATGCTTGATTTCTGGCAGCGCTGGGTCGAACGGCCTAGCCAGGCTCCTTTGCTTCCCATCATTATCTTCTTAGCCCAGGCACGCCGTAGCGTTCGCCAAAACTAGCCTCGAACCCCTGACTCTAACTTTCGGCCAGGTCAGAGGCAACGGGATCGCAATTTTTTATTTTTTGATTCTCTCACCGTCCCAAGCATGTATTCCATCTTCTTAGGCTCTCCCGGCGGGGTCCACTGGCCGGTCTGCCCGTCACATGCCCGGTTATGGCACCAATCACATCGTCACCGTCCTGCCGACAATCCTTTCCAACGGAAGCCGTCGGCTCGCCTTCGCGGCCGATCCCCTGCCCGAGGGAGCTGGCAGGCCGGGGCTAAGGAGTTCCGCAGAGTGATCGCCCGGCAGGTTCCGTCTCAATGTTCACGCCCCCAGAGATTCTCCCGGGCACCGAGTACCGACCCTCGTCCATGCTCATCTGAGCACACTCTAACATAGGTCTAGCTGTCTAGGTCCAAGACGCCGACATGTCGGCTCGACCAGGCTTTCGTCCTCTGACTCGGCACGTCGTTGACGCAATGATTCCGTCAAGCGCGCAGGACTTCGGGCATAGTACATACAGTATCACGCTGGCCATCCAGGATAGGTGGTCACTGCGATGCCGTATCGCGCCCAGCAGGATCCGAGCTCATTGACACTGGGGAAGTAGGTACAGTAACTTCCATGTACGAGTCGCTTGTCCAATCACAACAGCTTGGGGCACCACATCGTGGTCGGAGGGCCACGACGCCGAGGCTCAACATACCGTTTCACGCGCCGGGATTGGAACAGACCTCACCTCGGTTTCGAAAGCGTCGAATGGCCGTCGAAGTCTCAACGTAACACTTTCGTATGACAACAGAGCGCACACTTTCCTGTCTCTGCGTGAATTCGAGCAGTGTCTGGCAGTAAACGCGCCGCAGCCCCCTATTGACTCGATGAACCAACTAAGCACAGCTAGCTGGACAAGCATCAAGGAGATTCTTCAGACGAGGATAGTGCTCCCCCGTTTCCCCGGTCTCTTCCCCCCTTTACTGACCCATTTGCGATCGTACGGGGTACAACTATCCGAGATTGCTTCGGTCAGACCGACAAAGAGCATGCACCTCATCCGCTGCCGAGCCACAGCTCCCGGATGTCGGCCCAGGCTTGCTTGTGGCGGTTCGGAATGCAGTTAAGCCTGGCCCTGCACCGCCAGAAGTTAGAACGAGGCGGGGAGAGGATCCGGAGCGTCGCTGCATGCATACTGCCCATGAGCCTACGAAGTAGCCTACGGAGTTATGCGTTAATTGCATCAATTGGCTGGTACGAAGTTGCTTTCCTGGCCTTTGGCTTGCTGTGCGCTGCTCCTTGATGCTGATATGGACGCTAAGCGGGATGAGGCGCTTAAACAACCCCGTTCTCGATATCGATCTCTACGGGCTTGCACTTTGTGCCGTCATATTCGACAGAGCCCTATGAGCCGCACCATCGGGTGTGCCATGTTACCGAAGCAGTGCCCTGAACACCAGTGACATGCCGACGATACGAGCTCGTGGCTTTCTCCTAGGAGCGAGGCGTGGTAAGAATAGCCGAGGCGACTGGTCTCGCACGTCTGCGCCTGCTCCGCACGCTCTCGTTGGCCTCTTCCACTCGTCCAACCGTTCCTTACCCCGTTGCTGCATACGTGTTTCTGTTAGGGGATTTAGCCTGGCGCCACCTCGGCGACCTTGTTTGTCTGTAGAACCCCGTGTTCCCACCGACTTCCGTCGACCATCACGCGCGCGCCGGCTTGCGTCTGCCGCTCACGCCCACCCCAGTTCTTGCCGGCTAGCGAATGCGTGTTGCTAAGTTTAGAGTTGCTTGTCCAGAGACTTCTCTTTAGTCAGACAGGAAGGTCTTGCTTGACAAGCTTTAGAGTCTAGACGGCGGAGGGGTCGACGGATGAATGCTTATGTGCCCCCCCCCC